>CAUYRH010138515.1:0-117994 GCA_963574655.1 Perodicticus potto
CTACAGGCGCCCGCCACAACGCCCGGCCATTTTTTGGTTGCAGCCGTCATTGTTGTTTGGTGGGCCCAGGCTGGATTTGAACCCGCCAGCTCAGGTGTACATGGCTGGCGCCTTAGCCAGTTGAGCCACAGGCGCCGAGCCGCAATTAACCTATTTTTATCATTTGTCCTTTAACAAATGATGTATTCTATAGAGAAGATACTTCAGACGACCTGCAGTTGTATGTATGTATAGTGTATCCTGACACAGAGGGACTCAGCTATGTGAGTTTGTTTCAAGAGTGAACCCCCAAGGTTTGGGACTGTCTGAGCTTGCCCAAAGTGTCCCCAGCCCCTCTGGAATGATACAAATCCACTATATCTGAACAGGAGATTAAAAACAAGCAATGTTAGCATGATGGAGTAAAGACAAAGAACCTCCATTCTCTGTGAGCCCCCAAAAGTTTTTATTTGTATTTAAAATGTAAAACAGTAGAATGCAAAGTTCATGGTGTACTTTTTTTACTAGGCAAGTACGAATTTTAGTTCACACTTAAATGTTTTACTGAATTTGAGTAATATGTAAAGGGAAATGTTTTCTTTTTAGTTAATGGGGTTGTTTGTTTTGAGACAGTCTCTCCTGTCACCCATGCTAAAATGCAGTGACATTGTCATAGCTCACAGCAACCTCAAATTCCTGGACTCAAGTGGTTCTCCTGTCTCAGCCTCTCTGGGAGCTGGGACTAGCAGCACAGGCCACCATGCCTGGCTACTTCAATATTTTAGTAGAGATGAGGTCTTGCTCTTGCTCTGGCTTGTCTCCAACACCGGACCTCAAGTGGTCCTCCCGCCTGAGCCTCCCAGAGTATTAGGGTTATAGTCATGAGCTACTATGCCCATCTTTAGTTAATTGTTTTAAATCTAAAGAATAAGTCAAGAAAATAAAAACTATTACTGAAAATAATGTTCTTAAATAAAGGAGGGGGAAGTTAATAAATGATCTGATCCGGATGTCAAATATGCCAGCTGCTCATGGTCCAGGATTATGCAGGCTGGCTGCTGCCTTCTGCACTCCAGTTTCACAATGGAGAGAAGTGTGAGAGAGTGTGTGTGTGTATTCATTGATTTAGGGAACCATTTTTCTCTTTTGGACTAATTAAATGATTCTCAGAAAATGTTATGATTTTAAATATAGACATATACTTAATTTTGCTCCAGGTAGCACACATAAATAATCCCTAGGCAGGGACTGCATTTGTAAGCTGATTCTGGCATGTGGGGCAACATGGGACCGTTTCTAATTTATAATAGTAAGTGATCCAGGCCCTGGAGGTCATTGCCAAGACTGTCCATATTTTAATGAGAGTCCGGCAGGTTCACATGAAGAGTCCCAGATGGAGGTATGTTACAGTGTGTACACATAATGCTGCATAAAACACAAAGCCTAGATCTTAATGGCTTTAAATAGAATGGAAAAGGGAGCAATTCGAGGAATTCGGGAAGAGCCTAAAAATATACGCCGCTCTCCCTCTCTTAATGTTCCAGGTCAGACGAGGCAAGCCCCCGGGGCGTGGGTGTGGAAGAATCATGTAATTGTTGGTATGTAGCTGTGTTTTGTGACCTATGTTTCAGGTCCAAAAATAGTTCCAAGGTCCTGAGAGGCAGGCTCTGATGAATAGAGAGCAATGCAATTTGGAAAGGAAACTTAGAAACTTAACACTTCTCACTGTGGCTGAGTGAGGGCACCAGAGCTGTGGAGGGATGGGCAGTTTCCATAAAGCTTGGTGATAGTTTGTGCACTGCTAGGTCATTTCCAACACCAGAGGCAGCCACTGTGGACACCTTTCTCTCTCCGCTCTCTCTTATCCCATTCATTCCTGAAAAACTCAAAAAACACAGGCTGGAATCTAGGGCAACCCACCTTCAACCTGATCCCCAGACCAACTAGAAGGTCAGATTGTTTCTCAGAGTTTGCCGTGATGGTATGAAATAGAATAGTCCAGTGACTAAAGAGGGTGCCTAAATGAGGGATCCCAAGGGACAGAGAATGCAGTGGATAGAGGGGCAGACTTCATGAAGCAGAAGGGAACAACCAGCACTTTTCCTCAGTATTAAAACAAGCTAGTTGTTAGTTTACCGAGTAATGAACATGTTTAGAAATTATGTGTCCCTACATGTTCTTTTAAAATGCTTCACTGCAGGTAACATAAAAAAGCGATGCTCCTGATCCAACAAGATATTTAGTTTCTAGTCAAAGCTGATAATTTAGTTTCTCCAGTGTTCAGCATTTCACGTCTCTGTGCTTCTAAGAGGCACATTCTTCCTTCTCCCCAAGGAGCTGAACTTTAGACATTCTGATTGATTTTCATGTGTGCTTCATTTTCCATTCTCACTACTGATGTCCCCAATTTTGTGCTTCTCCTCAGCGAGCTTATTTTTGGCCCCTGCTTGGGGCTCAATTTCAGAATCATTGTTTTTTTCTTTTTTTCATAGACACAGGCGTTGGCCAGTCTTTTTTAAATGTTTTCCTCAAGCAAAGTCGTGGTGCCTGATATATTATGTGTTCTTGAAAGGGCATTCAAAAAACAATATGTCATCCTGCAGAGGAATTGAAAGAAGGGTTGGTCCAGGTTTAACTATTGGACAGAAGTCAGGCGCCCATAAGCAGTGGCTCCTTAGGGAGGCAGGAGGCGCGTATTGAGGATCGGGGTCTACATCACAGAGGTGGCTCTTCTCTGGTCAACCAGAAGGTGGGACTGACCTGGCCGTGGGACCCTTATTTTGTGGGCCCTGGAAAATTTACTGAGCACATGTTATGTGCTGGGGATTTCTAGCTCTTCCTCAAAAATTACTTCCACTCTGGCTAAAAGGGTAGAGTACTTCTCTGTACATATAGGTGGACTCTTGTACCCCTATCACCAAATGTGGGGAGCTCAGAGGCATCCATGTGCACAGATTGTGGGGGTAAGTTAGCAACCAAAATCATGCTGTGGGTTTGCTTTTGGATGTGCTAATTCCATTAGGTACATATACCTCCATCCTAGCCAGCTGAAAAAGAGATGAGAAAAAGGCAAAATCTGCTCTTGATTCATTTATTTATTTAAAAAGTACGAATTGAACACCTGTATGTTCCTCATAGCAGTTACCTAGCCTGTTAGTTCATCTTTTCTCTTATAACCCCACTTCCAAATTAGTCGCTTTAACTAATGATTTAAAAAACTAATAAATAATTTTAAAAATATCAAGGCATGAGTATTCAATGTCTTTCTATCTTAAATACATCCTTTACCCAGGTACATGAACTCCACATGAATAAAATTAAGGGAGGTTCACCAGCTTGTATGGGAGTCCAAACATAAATCTCGTTATGTTTTAATATTCAATAACTGCATTTCAATATAATTATTTTCCCTTGTAATCCTCTGGATTCCATTCTATACATTTACAAACCTTTCTTTGAGAAAGTATTCGTAATGTCTTCCCAGATGGCCAAAGACATCCATGCCACAAAAATTGTTTTCAACTCTATTTTAGTCATTTTTTTCAATGAGAGTCAGTGAGATGCAAATCCTTTCAGTCTGTGTCCTTCTGAAAATGGTTTTATTTTGCTTTTATTTGTGAATATGCTTTCAAGTATGTTCCCAGATGAGGTGCTCCTAGAAGAAAGCACAGGCTCCCCTGTGTAGTGGGGCCCTGGGCTGAGCCTGGGGCACACTGAGTTTTAGGCATCGGTTGGGGAAAGAAAGGTTGCCAAGGAGTTCAAGAAGAGGGACGTTCAGGGTCCTTTTCAGGCTCAAGAGGAGCACCCCCAGAGCGAGTGTCACAGAAGGCACAGAATGTGGGGTTTCAGAAGGGAAGGGAGAAACTGCTGGGTTCTGATGGCGCTGCAAGGTCCAGGCAGGGAAGAAGGTCAGCATGAGGACTGGGGTGACCACCATGGGGGCAACGCTGATGCGGAAGGCGGGAGGGAAGATTGACTTGACTGACTTTGGGGCCAGCGTAGCAGGGCCAATGGGCAGAGACAAAACCGAGTGGTGCAGCTCTGTGGTAAAGATTTGCTGGGAATGACAAGAGAAAGGTATTATAGTCAATAGGGGAGGGAGAAGGAAATATGTCAAAGGACAGTTTTAAAGAGAAGATTCTGGGCATATTTGTGCACCGATGGGATGTTTTGGCACCAAGGGAGTAAGAGGGGATGGAACCCAGAGCCACAGAGGAGAAAGCCTGCCGTCAGGGGGAGCGGTGGCCTCTCCTCCTGCCCTGGATGGAAGGCACGGGGTAGTGCAGGTGCAGGAAGGCTGACAGTCTCCACCGAGGAAGATGAGCCTTTAATTTAACTGCTTGCTCAACAAGAATACTGCTAAGACTGAGGAGAGAAGAGAAGGTGTGAAATGGTCATTTTGAGGAGTGAGGAAACTAACAGGAAAGGATTGCTGAACTATGCGGCTATAACAATTGCACCAAGGATTAGCAGAATGATTTAAAGGCTGCACGCTGGCTGCTAAGACCTGCTATCTGAGAAACCTTCCCCCCCAGTCCCACTGCTGTCTTACCCTCACTCTCCTAATTAGCTCTTCCGTCTTCTCTAGTAAACCTTCTCTACCAGCTGACTTTAATTCACACTAATGTGGAGCTCATTGGAATGGAAAATAGACACTATGTCAGCCTTTCAAAGGGGTTTGATTAAAGGAGAGTCAGTTCCTTTGCATAAAGCAGTTCGCCTCTGAAAGTGTAAGTTTAGGAATTGGGGGAAGGCAAACATAGTTTTTTTCCCATAGCTTCTCAAATCCTGCCACAGAAGTGACAGCCCTTGTTCCTGATGTCACCTGGCATCGTATTTTTCAGGCCACCATGGTGTCCTTCCCTGCACATTCAGTTCAGCTGAATCAGTGAGAAAGAATCACTTAACTATATTCTATATTCCTCCATGAAAGAACAGAGGCCCTGGAAAACCTGGGCTACTTTATTCAGTGTTATTTCTTGATCTAATTAAATCATGAACCATGACTCCCGAGGAAAAGACTACCAGGTTAACGCAAGTTTGATACTGTCTTTTTCTCCACTCAGAAATCATTATGTTATCATAGACATTAGGTTTATGGATAACCACTCTATCCATACCAGTGAGATTGTTCAATATTTTTGAAATGAGTGGGAAAGGCATCTTAACAGTCTCCCTAGGGAGTGAACTGTCTTTAGACCTGTAGTTAAACTTCTGTTGCACCCTTACATTATGTTGATCAAAAAAAGAAGAAACTTACCGTGCTTCGAAAATTATTTAATCTATGACCTTTAAAAATTTCACGGCACACCTAAGATCCTCTCAGGGCACACAGGTGTGCCAGGGCAAACGATTAAGAATCACTGGTGTGGAGGGAGGCTCTCACACACGAGGTGAGGAGTGGAATACACATGTTGCCCCCATAGAGGGAGGAATGGATGGGAGAAGAGTGGTGACCACAGGGGAGAAGGGGAGAGAGAGTAAAAATGACAGGAAGAGGCTGGAGGAAGTGGGTGTCTATGGAACTCCTCAATGGTGGGGTGGCCAAAGCACCCTGCTAATAACGTCCGGTCGTAACTTGGTACTTTTTTCTGGTTGTAAGCATGTCTTTAATCACTCTCTCATCCCCACATCTTCATGTTTGCATTTATTGCGTGTGGATATTTGTGGAATTCAAAGAAGGGGCTGTTTTTTATTTGCACCGACCTGGAGCAAACGACACAGACACAACATGTGTGAGCTGTGGGAACGCTATGGGTGGAGGGGGCCAGGTGCACGCAAACACCCTTGCCAGTTGATGGCTAGATCTCTGAGAGGTAGGGCTCCACCGCCAACATGGTGAGTTGTGCTTGCTTCTAGAATCTTCTGTCCTCTCACATGTCTGTATGGTGGTCACCCCACTCTCCACAGTTAGAGTCAGCTGAGAATCAAATTAAAGCATTTCCCAAGGCCACCATGATTCTGACTAGGGATGGCACAACAGCTATTCTGCGTGATATGAGCTCTTTCCAGCCTGGATAGGTGCAACATGCAGAAACTTCTGGAAAAAAGCTTGCTTGCCGACTTGCTGATAGTGAAGTTTTGTCTATGGGTTTGTCTGAGAAGAAAGTTTCAAGCTTTTGTTGCCTGGTGTTCTACGAAATCTGGGCCCTGGGTAAGACGGAAGGAAGTCAGGGCTGCTGGTGCAGAGAGACTGCCCAGCAGGTGCCAGCTGGCTTCCACAGTGTCACCCAGGAAAGGCTGGCTTGCAAAGGAGAGGCCATCGATATGAATAGTGAGGAGGTCACTGTTGACAGACACTTGATTACCCTCTTCAGTACAGAGATGTTACCTCTGCGCAGCATTTTCCCACCAAGACCTGTTGCTTCTCCTTTTATGGAAATTCTTCTGGGAACGCGGCAGGGCACCGGTGTGTAGTGTAGAGTTCTGCTCATAGAGACGGAAGTTCTAAATTCCACTTCTGGCTCTGATGCTAAGGCTTGTTGGGCCCTTGTAAACCTCTGGACTTCCCCTTACCACGGGAAGATACTTGGAACCACTGATCACTGACCCCACTCGCTCCCACATTCTTTCATTCGGATTCTTATGGAAGACTCTTTAGTGCATATTTGTCTGGCAGTTTTGGCATCATTGCTGTTCACTAATCACACTGATGCATTCTGAGGAAAATATCTCTATCATCACAGACAAAAATGAGGAAAGTCTTTTTTTTAAGGATCAAAGGAAATGCTAGGGTCCTGAAAATAACACACAGCAATGGAATTTGAGTGAGAGATGGTCTCATGAGGACGGAGCTGTGCAGACCCAGGCTCGGCTCTGCTGGATGTGTGCAGGTCATCCTCACTGCTATCTGCAGTGCACAGTGACTGTCGCTGCCATGTGCCTACACCCAGCAAGCCCAACAAAGGAGCAGGGGTTAGAATAGTGGTGACCGTCCAGTGTGCATGGATAAAAGGACATGTGCACATTCAGAGGAAAAGCACAGCTTCCTTCTAAATAGTTTCTCTCCAGGGCCCAGACGAGAAGGAATGCCCCTATCCTCAAATACCCTGCTTTCTCCACGGCACTGGCTGAGTGGGGACTTCAAAAGAGTCAGTGATGAATTTGGTCCGTCCCTGACTGAAAGGTGAATAACAGCTGAGGCATGGGGGCAGGCATCAGGGAGGGCTTCCTGCCCCATGGGTAGTGTCACCTCTGAGATCTAAAGGTGGAACATGCAGCCTGGGGGTGGTTCACAGGCCTCTAGGGTCAGGCCTTCCCAAGGAAGGGTAAGGGTCAAAGAGGGCTGTTGATGATACCTGCACAGAGCTCTACCTCAAATCTGCCTCCGTGTCCATGCTGCTTCTCCCTCGTGAAAGAAGAGATAAGAGTTCTGGGAATGGATTCCAGAAAAGTGTTCCACTTGGAGTGTGTTTGGGTTTCTGGCAGAAGCTGGGGTCATCACTAAAGCAAGGGGCCTGGTAGAAGGAGGCTGTCAACTGTGTTCATTTGGGTCAAAAGAGGGAAGCTTTGGGATCTGCTGCAGCCAAATAACATCGCTCCCTGAAATATGTGTACACAACGATGTCATCACACCGTCTGTTGCTGGAAAGGGCACAGGAGCAGAGAGTGCAAATAAAACCTGAGTGGCCGCAGCTGAGCACAGCATGACCGATTCCCTTAGTGGAGATTCTGCCAAAATATACACACAGAAGATAAGAATAAGACCATTTGTATACTATAAAACGGCCCAGTTATTGGTTGATTCCTTCCTTGCATGAGGATAGGTCAGGACCAGAAGAGATTTTTCCTGGCCTCAAGATAGAAATACCCAAAGAGAGTTGACCTTGGGCCACATTGGGTCAAAAGGGTTACCAACATCTGGTTGTGGATTTCAAAAAGTACAAAAGAACCCCAGGGCTTCTGGTGCCAAGGCGTGGATGTGGGAGTGTCCCACCACTTGAGCTGTTTTGTACTCTCACGTGGAATGTGCCAGGGCTGCCCCTTTAATGACGGACTCTGCTTGTGTGTGAGACCTCGCAATCCCCTTCTCTAAGGAGCCAATTAGGTGTCTCCTCCCCGGGGGAGCTGACACTCTAGTCCAGGGGCAGGAGGTGGTGACTGTCAATGAAACGAAAGTGCATTATAGTGTTTTAGACATACGAACAATAATAAAGCAAGTAAGCAGAGTGTGAAATACGGTAGTCAGCAGAAATATGCCTCACTAAGCAGTGGGGCAAAAGGATGAATGAGGTAAGGGAGGGAACCAGGAGGAAATCTGTGTGAAGGGCACTCCCGGCAGAGGGACCGGCCGGTGTGAAGGCTCCAGGGAAGCCTGCCTGGTGTGCACGGGGCCAGCGTGGCCGCAGCAACATCAGTGAGGGAAGAAGGAGGCCAAGAATCGAGGGGGCGAGTGTTGGAGCCGGCAGAGGCAGAGATCATGTGAGTCTCACCTGGAAGACTTGCCTTCTCACCACCGGAGATGGGAGTGCAGGAGGGGTGAGCGCAGGTGGACAGCCTGTAGCCTGTATAAGGACCATTCTAAGCGCAGTCTTGACGCAGACTGTGAGGAACCGAGTGGAGATGAATAGAGACCAATTACAGGCCATGGCAACAATCTAGCCAAAAGACGACGACAGCTTGGCTGAGAAGGACGGCGGTGGAGGGGTGTGAAGTGCCTGACCGTGCATATATTTTGAAAGTAGAGCTAACCAGATTTGATGGCAAATTAAATGTAAAGTGTGCAAGGGAGGACGCAAGGATGATGCTTAGGGCTTTTGTCTAGGTAACCTGCAAAGATGGAGACGTTCTTTGGAATAAGGGAGATAGTAGTATGGGACATGCTAGTTTGGCAGGGAGGATCGGGAGTGGCATTTGGGACACGCTCAGTTTGAGGGGACATTCAAGTGGAGATATCAAGTAGGCAGTTTAGTACATGGGTCAGAAGTTCAGGCGAGAGGTCAACTGGAAGTCATCAGCATGAAGATTTCAATCCAGACTGGCAGAGACGCCCTGGGGAATAAGTGTCAACCTAATTCCCAAGACTGAGCTATGGGACACTCCAATACTAAGAGGAGGAACCAGCATTGGAAACTGAGATGGGCAGTTTAACTTTGTTTGCTTCTATTGATAACTTACTATACACCAGCACCATACTAGGAGCTGGGTCTGAAATAGACCAGGACCTGCCTGCAAGGTGCTTACAGTCAATGCACTAAACATTTGAATGCAGTGCGGTAACTGTAGAAAGACACACGTGTGGCAGTGCGGGATCAGGGAAAAGAAATACTTGCCTTGGGCTGGAGAGTTAGGGAAGTCCTTGGAAGAAATAACACCTAGAACTTAAGAAAAGATTAGAGGTTACCTGGGTGAAGAAGGGGGAAGAGCAGAGGGGTGAAACATGCAAACGTGCTGGGAAATACATACTTACTTGGTGCTGAAATTTCTGCCTGAAAAAGCAGGAGCTCTGCCACTGATCAGGATGTACCCTGAAGTCATTAAGAGATGTTTCGTATCAACAAAGCTATGACAGGAGAATGAGTTACTCTGACTACATTTGCAGTTTGATTGAAGCTTAGATTCATCTTCCCACCAACTCCAGCCTTTCAGAATGCAGAATGGCCCCTCTGACAGTCATTGCCAGCTGTAACTATGACAGGGTAAAGCATCTCCATCCACAGTTCATTCCGTGTTGCTGCTCAGACCAGATGGTGGTTCCATTTTTTATTTGCTTTTGTTTTCATTGTAAAATGTATGCAGCAAGCACAGAGTGTTCCTAACAACAAGCAGGGGACTGTGGGTGAGAGGAATTGCTCCTTGGGGAAGGGAAGGGGCAGTCAGTGTGACCACGCCCCATTCCATGTCAGACAGCCAGCTGCACCCAGCAACCCAAACGCAAGCAGGAAAAAAGCATTTGCTCAGGAGCTCGCTCCCACAACAGGCTGTTTCTTCAGGTAATGTGTATCTAATTGGAGCTATGGAATATAATCGAGAATCAGTACCTGGAAGTGGTATAATAAAATGCTGAAGGTTCATCCTCTTTTTACCCATATACTTTTGTCTCAAGCCTGAGTTCTGCTGGTGGCACTAACATGCCCTAGAGTGGGAGCAGGGCAAGAAGGGAGTGCAAAGCCAGGCCCTGCCGCACACATCTGTGGTCCCAGCTACTCAGGAGGCTGAGGCAGGAGGATTATTGAGGCCAGGAGTTCAAGGCTGTGGTGTACTATGATTGTGAATAGCCACTGCAATTCAGCCAGGGCAACATAGCAAGACACCATCCCTAAAAAAAGGAACAGAAAAAGAAAGAAGGGAAAAAGGAAGCAGCGTGGAGCAGATCGAGAGGGTAAGCTTGGAGGCCTTTGAGCCCGAGGCTCCAGAGAACAACTAACAGTTACTGAACTCTTTGTCTTGAGTTTCAGCAGAGTCTATAAATTCAGCAGTGTAATCATCCCATGTTCACACATCATAAAGCTGAGTCTCAATGAAGGCAATTAATGTACACACGACTACAAAAATAAAGTCTGTGGGACCGTAGTTTGAATCCCTGCAGTCTAACTCTGGGGTCCTTGCTCTGACACTGCGAATTTCTCTCAAAGCAGTCTTGGGACCATCTGAGTCAGTCTTACTCCCAATGCAGATACTTGGGCTCCTGGCCACACCTCATTCATCAAGCTTTCCATAGGCAGAGTCCCAGAGGAGGTCGTGAGCAGCAGCATCCCCATGCAAAAGTCTAAGAACGATTGGATAAGAATCTATTACTTCCCATCTGTATTCTGACCTTGGACAGGTCACTGTTTCTCCTTGGGCCTCAGTTTCCTCACTTGTAACATGAGTATGGGAAGGGTCACTTCCAGCTCCACAACTCTGATTATAATTCCTCTTTAAACCCAACAACCTAACTGCAGCCTGCCAATTGGGCCTTTACCATATAACTCCTTATCTTTAAATATCCATGTTATCGAGATGACATTTTAAGTATCACCAAATTCATCATTTGATACACAAATACAGAGTTTCTCTGGAAACCCGGGAGAACCAGAAGTTCCCCTTGTATGGCATATTTGAAGTGCAGCCCTCCCTGAAGCCCAGGGTAAGAACTAAAGGACTTCTTTACTTCTCTCATTCTCTGGGGATTCTTCTATTCTCTGACTTCCTAGGATTGTTAACAACAAGAAACTCATCGATAATCTAATTTTCCTTCCACTCCGAAGTCACAGCCTGATATAGTGGTCATCTTGTAAAGGTTTAACCCAGGCATCCTATACCATCATAAGCTCTAACCCAGTTTTGTTTTGCTCTGGTTTCATTGTTTCGATTTTTTTCTTTAGCAAAAGGAAAGCAAAAACCCAGGGGCACTGGAAACAAGTCCGTCCACTTGGTGGAGAGGTTTCCAGATAAGAAGGATCTGAAGGACTTCCCATGGGCGTGAGGGAAATTGCATACACCGTGGTGGGGGTGTGGGGGAAAGAGGACCAGGAAATCAATCACTTGTTTTTATAACAGTAGCGAAGCTCTGGGGGATGACTCTGTGAGGCTGGGAAGAATGCAGCTGGGGAGGCCCGGCTGAGGCTGAGTGTGGGCACGGAGCTTCCAGTCCCGCCTAAAAGCTTGAAATGAGTCCAGCCGGTCTCTCCCTCCACCGGGCGTAAGCCCGCCCACCCCAGGAGACCGCAGGGCAAATGGCCCTGGAGTGGAAACTGGGAAGCTTTTAGGCATCTGATCAGAGCAGAAGCCAGCCTAGGCCTAAGGGTGCTGAACAGGTAACAAGTATTTCTCCTACTGTGGTCTGTCTCCCTTTGTAGCAAGGAGCATCTAAGTGGCTTCTCTTACGGGTCTTCCGCTTGTAATCCTCTTTGCTTGATTTGCTTTCTTATAGCTGTGCCGTGTATCTGGGGAAGGTCGGGAGCACTGTGCAGGCTGTTGATCAAGTTGTTAAGACTGTTAAAGGAGATTGAGTATCGGACAACTACTATTAGGATTTTCTTCATAACAGAGTCGTGTGTGTGCATTTTTTTCTTTTAAAAGTGAATTTTCTTATCCATTGCGGAAAATGCTGTAAGAACCAGAGCATTCTTGAACTTCTGCGCTGCTGCCTGGCCTTGAGCAGCAGGGCAGGCACCATTGCAGGGCTGGTGCTATGCTTGGGTGGCTGCACCCCGCACTGCGGAAGGGGTGGGGGTGCTCTTTGGGCTTTCGGACAGTCCGGGGAGGGCCAGGGGTGACCTCTGAAATGTAAAATTGGGTAAGCTGCAAGCCCCCAGCCATGACTGAGGGGACCAGAGTCTGTAGTCAGCATCAGGAAGGACATCCATAATCATGCTGGGGCTTCAGAGCCAGGCAGAGTGTTTTGAGCACTAGGGAAGCTCTGTGATGGACGGCTGGCTTCCTCCCGTCATGCTGCGCCACCCCAGCTCTGCTTTTCCTTCCGTAAAGGCTAATAGAGTAGGCTTCTTTGATTTTTCAATTGCACAAATAATACATGGATGTATTCTTTCTGTACAAGGGTATCTCCTTTTTTCTCTTTTAATTTTTTTTTCAGAATATTAGAGGGTACAGGTGTTTTATTTTCATACTTTGTTTTTTGCACAAATTGCGTCAGTTATTAGCATGTGTGCACCATATCCAGTAGATGTGAGTTTAACCACCCTCTCCAGCCCTTCTCCCAGCTTGATTTTCATTGAGATTTACTTCCACATGTGCAAGAATATCTCTTAACAGCTTCTAAACCCCCACACCCTCAGTATACCCTCTCTTAGTCCTCTCCCCAAAGATTATCCCATCAATAGTTTGCCGTGTTACTGGTTGAAGGCTCTGTTTTCTATTCTTCTTGCTCTGAGTACAAGCCGGGCACAGGGGTACAATAAATTCTCATTGTCTAATTCACGGGATGATCCTTAACAACACCTTACTCTCAGTGAAAGGAGGGCAGGATAGGCAGGGAACACAGGCAGCTCTTTTAACACTCTGAACAGTCTGGAACAGTTTTACTCATTTTTACTGTTACTATTTCCATGTAGGTTGTGACTTTGGCAATTAATGATATTAATGACAACCTCCCGAAGATTAAATTCTATATTTGCTGATTAGCACTCTGAGCCCTTCTCTTGTTGGCCATCAGAGGTAGCCTTGTTCTGGAAATGAACAGAGGAAAAATGAAACAAAATGAACTAGAGAGACAGATAGATAGAATAGATAAGACAAACCGTAGCTAGCTAGCTGGATAAAGTGGTTGGTCCAGAGAAGATGGGCTGAGGACGGGAGAGATTCTCTTTTTAATCAATGGATAAAAAATGCGTTTATTTCCATCTCTTTTAGTCTTCTGTAAATAAGTATCCTTACGCCCATTCCCATCCATCATTAGGAGAGATTCAAATAAGAAAAAAAAAAAATCACTATGAACAAGTTAACATGGGCATGGAGGGAAATTTTGGAGAGAAGGAACAATTAAGCAATGTCAAGCCCAAGAATAATTACAAACATTCTCGGTTGCTATTTTGCATTTTCTTGCCCTCTTTAAGTTTTCTCCACTCCAAACTAGAAGGCCACTAGAGATTACTGGTTTGGGACCTTCTATAATGGACCATCCTGTTAAACTTGCCTTCCTTCTCCCTCGTCCGGACCCTTGGGTAATCTGATCAGCATTTTCACTCTCCTGCACAGTATTAACCACAGGACGGACTTCCACTGGGATGCTATGGGCTAAAAGCACTCCCTGAATATGTTGTTAGTTTCTACAACACAGCAGCATCATTTACTGTGCCTTGTGGCCCTTGGGGGCATTTTTAAGGAGTTAAAAATAGTACATGGGTTGCTGCCTACTCTGCTTGATGAGGCTAATCCATGTTCTCTATGTATTATAAATTCAATGTGCAACTTTTTAGTTCTCAAAAGCCTTTCATATTTCTGCTTTCCCAGTGCTGCAGGTAAAGCAAGTATCTTATTCCCATTTTATAGAATACAAAAATGAGACGTTCAGAGGTTAATTTATTTCCCCAGAATAATACAACAAATCTTTCTGTGTAAAGCATCTTTTCTTCTGCCCTCAGTCAGAAGAAACTCAGACCACTCCACTCACTTTTCAGCCCCATTCTTGGTCAGTAGTATGAGGATAAAAGCTATGTGGGCTAAAGAATTAATGCGAGTGGCTGGATCTATCTGTTTTTGTAGCCACAAGGTAGATGTTTGGCTTTGAATCTGAAGGGAGACCAAACTGCCGGGTCCAGATATTAGCAGAGCCTAACACCTGCTGTTCATTAGTGTCACGCCAGGACCTCTAAAAAAGAGAACAACGTCCAGACACGTTGCCAGAACAATTGAATCAGAATCTCTGGAAAGGGGCCTGGCATGGCATTTTAAAAAAAATCTCTAAAGTGATTCTACTATGTGGCTGGGTTGAGAGTCACTGAGACTTGGCTATAGGAAATGCAGTGGCTAAACTGAGAAGCAGGAGAAATACTCGTTCATGAGGCTGAGAAGCTGGTGCCCGAGGTACCAGCCGCAGCAAGCGTCATGTATTAGAATTCTGGCTGCTGCTGTTTGTCAGAGACACAGTCACATCCGAACATGAGAATGAAGAGATGTCCAGCTCCCTTGACAATGGTGCCGCCTTGGCAGCTTAAATTGGAACGACCCCTCTGACTTCACTGCAGATGCACTGGCTCCCTGTTACTTGCAGATTTTACACAATCCAATTAAATGTGCTAGGTAAACAGGATGTGCGCTTCCTATGCCAGATGACCATGGCCTCCTACATTCACTCAAGGTCATTTCACAGTTTTTGTATTCTGATCCCAAGAAAAAGGAAAAAAAAAAAAACCAAATATTAATTATGTTTTGCATGATCTGCCACTTTCTAGGTTGAACTAAATATAGATAGACAATAAGTCAGGGCTGCGTTTTAACCATAAAGTGTGCCCTTGCAGCCCTTTTCCCTTTGACATTTCTTGATACTAACCAAGTTAGTATTTTGTTGGTGTGCTGTTTGTTTTCTTTGTAGAGAGCGCTGTGAGAGGCCACTCGGTGTCCACCTCCTCTTCCTCAGGGCCTGCCAGGCTCTGCAGAGCAGATGCTCCAGGGAGGCTTGTTGAATTAAATATAGGCATGAGCTCTGGGCACACCATGAATTCACACGTTATTTCCCAGCTCAACATTTCAGTCCACATGGTATAACTCTAGCCATGATGGCTAACATAATTAGAATCTTACCTACTTCCTAAAAGATAATCACAAAAATGAAAACTATAAAATCACAGCCTAGTGGAGTCGCCTATGCTGGAGAGATTTACTAAATGCTGTGGCATTATAAAGGCAGAGACTCTTTCCCCTGAATTAGTTTATGCTCTTAGTGGGGAGATTGGCATAGGCACCCAGAATTTTAATAAGTACTCATGATGTGCCAGGCACCAAGGTTGGTGCTTTATAAAGATCATTAACTCATGTAGTTGTTTCCAGTAATCCTACGCCTCAGGTGCTATGATAATTCCTATTTTATTAGAGGCGGGCATACGATAAATCTTTCTGTGTAAAGCATCTTTTCTTCTGACTGAGGTGAGAAGAAACTCCGTTCACTCCACTCACCCTAGAGATTGGTTGCCTGTGGCTACCAGCTAGCAAGCAGTGCAGTTGGGGTCCCTTCTCAGGTGGGCCCACTGCCAGTCCGTGGGCCTGATTCCCACATTATGCAAGAAAATCCACAGTGCCCCAAAATGATCCACGTGGCAGGGCCAGATGTGTAGCACAGGGGAGAAATGAAGAGTATTCAGGAGAAAGATGTATCTTTGGGAAAGATACGAGAAGGAGAAATATTCTATAAAGGTTAGAGTTCCGATTTGGGTGGCATACTTGGCCACTTGCTTTGTGACCTGGGGCATATTACTCTATTGACTCAAGCCTTGGCTTCTGCCTCTGTGAAATGGAGATGATGATAATTTGCACCACAGAGGATGATAATGAACAAAGGGGCCTAGTGCCTGCTTAGTGCCTGGCCTCGTGCCTACATGTAGCACGTGCTTGATAAATGATGGCGGGCAGTGTTGTTTCTAAATGAATAAGCAAGACCCAAAATGAGACAGCTCGGAATGGAAGAACTGAGCATTTCAGTTGCCAAAAATAGTGTGAGAAGATCTGACAGGTAGCAGTTCATCCCACCAATATTTACTGTTAACATTTAGGACATAATTTGCAAAGAAGATCTAGTAAACACCTGTGACTGGGTCATCTCTTCTGTAAGTGTTAGGGGAACAATAATTGGCAAAGCTGGTTTTACATTAAGTGGTGGTGATCATGGTCGTAGGGTGAATGAGCCTAAATATCCCCCGGTCATTTGAGAATGTTTGAAGTATTTAAATGTGATATAGAAGGAATCTAGGAAAAACAGTGTTCTAGGGGTGTAAATCAGCTGCTGCTGTGTTGTATTCAGGAGGTCACTACAGCCTCACAGGTGTCAGATGATAATGTCCAAGCTGAAGAGGTGGCTCTGGGCGCCTTGGCAGCAGGTGACTGATAGAACTTGGTGATGGTTGAACGCTGCTCCTACCCCACTTCTTGTGTCTGAGAACACCTGTGGAGCACCTGTTATGAGCCTGGGAAACTGGAGAATGAAGCCCGCAGTTGGCAGATCTGGGAAGAGACAGAAGTGGAAGAGGAGATAAGTTGCATTTTCGATGAGCTGGATTTAGACACAGGTGGAAATGGTATCGTTGGAGAGACATACCTAATGTCTGGCAAAGAAGTCGAGGTGGAAAAGCAGTTTGGGGAATGTTCAGATAAATCGGTAATGAGAACTGTGGAAGTGGATGGGCTCCCTAAGAGGCAGAGTGTCTAGAGAGAAAAACCGAGGACCGAGGAGAGATAGCTGGCAGGGCTCACAGTGACGGGCGTGCAGGACGCTGGGTTCACAGGAGGAGGAGGTGCAGAGCAAACGCCCAAACATGAGCCAGAAAAGGGCAGGGGAGCACCGCAGAGCAGGAGGCGAGAAAGGAGTGAACGTGGGCAGTGGGGGTGACAGGGAGCCAGGAAGAAGGGGGGGGGGGAATGCCCTGGGTTTGCCTCTGTCAAGTGCTTTTCACAATGAGGTGAGGACTGAAGTCAGACCGTCCCCATGGAGGAAATCTTGGAGTAGTCAGGGCTCCTCCACAAAATCTTGAGAGAAGGAAATGAAAATTTAGAAGAGCAGTGACCGGCCAATGACAGTGAAGTCTGTTCTCAGGGAGATGGCATGGGCAAAGGCTGTAAAGAGCCTCAGAAGGCTGAGATGACCTTACTGATTGCTACATGCTGGGATGCTTTAAACCCTGCAGGTAAAGCCCCAATCCCCCAAAGCGCCTCAAGCACCCCAGCCCACCTCTGCCTCAGTCATCAGGCCCCCCTCCAGGATCCTCGGGAGACCTCCCACTATCCAGTAATTTGTCACTAATATCTGGCCCAGCAGGAGGCTCCCAGACTCCTGCTCCTGCACAGAGGCAGAGATGGTTCCAATTGGTCTATGAGTAGTAGTAATAGTAAAATATTCCAGTATTATTTTGATCTCACCTAACAAATATAGAAGCACAGAATTGTAAAGTTCAAGTCTACCTCCAGGCCCGCTGATGCTCAATCCAGGACTGCAGCCAACCCCAGGGCTACCTCCATCTCCAATTGGAATGCACAGACCATGCCCCCAGGGCCCTTCCTCCCTTGCATTGTTTTGCCAGGGCTTAGGGAAATCCCTGCACTTGGCAAATTAATGCAAGATAGACTAGATACAGCCGGGTTAGGAACTCAATGTTTTCATAAAGATGGCAATCTCTTGCTTAAAGGTTAAAACCTGCCAGAGACTCAGAACAAGGAAAGAAGGATAAAAGGTTATCAACACTGCCCACATGTGCAGTGTGTTTTGGAAAACTTGACCCCATTGTGTACAAACAAATGTTCCTCTGTAATCTGATAGTACCGAGCTGCCCTTACACAATGCTGAGGCAGGACCTGATTTCAAGGCAAAGGAAAATGAAGTGGAAAAAGAAAAAATTTCTTCAAGGCAGTTCTTTAATTGGTATTGTGTCTCCTGTTTGTGTTAAATAAATATTTAGCTTACAGTTCTGCATGTGCAAGAGATAAATCATCTCATTAAATAAGAGCAAAAGATAAGTCAGCAAAGATAAGTCTCACCACCTCTGCAGTTGAAAATACAGATCTGTGAAGGAAGTCTCTCAAAGTTACACTGGAGGAGTTTTCATTTAATTTAATTTCTTTTATTATTATTATTTTTTCCTTTGAGACAGAGTATCATTCTGTTGCCCAGGCTAGAGTGCTGTGGTGTGAGCCTAACTCACAGCAACCTCCCTCTTGTGCTCCAGCAATTCTCCGGGCTCAGCTTCCCGAGTAGCTGGAACTATCATCATGTGCCACCACACTCGGCTAATTTTTCTACTTTTAGCAGAGATGGGGGTGTCACTATTGCTGAGGCTGGTCTCCAACTCCTGACCTCAAGCAATCCTCCCACTTCAGTATCCCAGAGTGCTAGGATTACAGGTGTGAGCCATCGCACCCAGCCACACTGGAAGATTTTTAATCTGTACTTCTACAATTCAGGAGGTGAATTATTTATTAATAGTGGCCTATTCTTATTGCAATTTTGTGCCTCATGGAGATATGCACATTCCAGTAAAATTTGCAGTCAGAGTCCTTCTGGACTTTGGTATTATCACTCGTCATCCGCCATGAAGAGGAGTTGTGCTTTGATTTACTCTGCAGCAGTGGAACGGTGTATGTGCTCATCTGTTTTCTCTCACCTAGTCTCTATTGGGATAAGCCCAGGTTATAAAAGGGATCTGTGAACCTGGTCTGCACCCCAGAACATGAGGGGGATGTAAGGAGATAGGCCTTTGGCTTCTCCCAGAGGAAACACTAGCACATCTAGGAGACAGTCACAGGCCAAGGTCAGAGGCACAGATTCCCTTGATGTTGTCCTAGTATGCAACACGGACAGCTCCTTTCAGAAAAAAAAGGATGTGCATATAACATCGCCTACGGGACGGAATATGAAACCAAGCAGCTTACAGGAGGAAGAAACTCTACCTTCCTCCACTTTGCAACCAAATTTCTTGAGTTTCGTGTGTTCACCATGTCCAAGACCTCACCAGCCCCCACTCACTACAACTCTTCTCAATGTTTTCCACCCCAGCCCCCCTGATGGGAGCGTATCATGCTCTGAAGCCAGTGAGCAATCTCAGTCCCTTCCTATAATCCTCTCCGCACAGTTGGATACAGTGTCCAACTCCCTTGCACGGCTCTTTTTTCTCTCTGTTCCCATCCTGCCTCTCTGGTTTCCTTCCCAGTCAGCCTGGCTTGGTCCCCTTCCTCTATGAGCTCTTTGCTTGTTGGGATTCTGTGCGACTTGGTCCCAGGCCTTCTTCTCTTTTCTGTTGCCTGTCTCCCTAATCCATCTCACCTAATTCTATGGTTGCCATTGCAAGTTCTGCCCAGCCTGGCCTCTGCCCACCTCACTGGCCCCACCTCGTCTCCATCCCCTGCTCCCTTTGGGTGTTCCGGCCACTCTGGCCTCCTTGCAGCTCCGCAGATGTGTCATACTTTCCTCCACCTCAGGCTCTTTGCACGGAATCCTCTTTCTGCCTAGGACCTTCTTCTGTCCCTCCCTCCAACATCCCTTTCTGTTTTTAGCTAACTCTTACTCATGCTTCTGTTTAGCCCAATTTTATATTTTTCCCAGGACATCTTCCAGAAAATCCCCCAAACTATGTCATGTACAGGCTTTGCAGAAAGTTCAGCACAGTGGTGAACGGGATGGGCTTTAGAGTTAGACTTACTAAGTTAGAATTCAGCTCTGCCAGTTACCAGCTATGTGATCTCAGGCAAATCATTTAATCACTCAGCAACTCAGTTAATTTGATATTATACTACTAATTAGATATCGCATTACAACTCCTTCATTGGAATTATTATAAAGATTAAATGAATTAATACAGTCAGTGCTGCATTCAGTACCTGGCACATTGTAAGTACTCAAAAATATTAGTATTACGAGTATTCCCCTTGGTTGCATTTTCATGGTCATAATTAAACAATGAATTGACTAATTGATTTTTTGTTGTTGTTGTTGTTGTTGTTGCAGTTTTTGGCCGGGGTCAGGTTTGAACCTACCACCTCCAGTATATGGAGCTGGTGCCTTACTCCTTGAGCCACAGGCGCCACCCCTGATTAATAGATTCTTTAATAATGTTCGTCTACTCCATTAGACTTTAAGCTCCGTGGAGATAGGGACCATTGTCTTGTTACTGCTCCCTTCCTCTGCACCTAATAGGGGAATTAACAGATTTACTTCATGGGATATTTGTAACAATAAATATAGTGCAAGCAGGAAGGCTAAGGGCCTATGTTGAGTGCAAGGAAGTAGGGACTAGTTATAGCTGAACAGACTGGGACACCTCTGTCTGGGAGGTAGCCTTTTGCCTGGGCATTGAAGAATGGGTAGAGTTTGAACATTAATGATATGCTAAGCCTAAGGGACAGGAAAAGATAGAGCATAACAAACCAAATAAATGACAGGATTATTTTGGTTTTGCCAAACACAGAAAACCAGCTTGACAATTATTACCTCTGCACTCTGAAGATAATTCTCAAAGATTCATATTTGTATTTTGAGTACCGGAAAATCTCTTATACTATTTTAGGTTATGAAAAAGCAACCAACTTTGGCAGTGAATATATTGTAGGTGCTTGTTATCTAAGCTTACTTTTAAGAATAAAATCCAGGTCTCTGAGGTTTTTGAGGACCCATGAAAGTGATTGTCTTTAAGTTAAGAGCTGTGAGGAACCAACCAAGGAGTGTCAAGAAAAGAATTTCAGGAAGATCAGTTTTGCATCTGTGCAGAGGGGAGAAGACAGGAAGCTATGGCCCGGGTGCACGTGAGTGGCAGTGACGGCCCGGAGTCCCTCCACTGTGCAGTAAGTCGGCGGTGGGACCAATGCAAGAGAGAGTCACGATTGGGCTCAGATGTTAACAGGAACAAGGTTACATTAGCATTGAAATAACTGACTCTGAGAACAGACTCTGAGAACAGTAATGGGACTTTCAGAGGCCAACTCCTACACCTCAATTTCAAAATGACAGAGTACAGTCAAATCCCTAGCTTAGCTAAATAAAAAAACCGAGGCTCGGAGAGGTGAAGTGACTTCTCCCCCACCACACAGCTAATTAGTAGCAAAGTAAGGCTGAAATTTTGTTTCCAGTTCCTGATCAGGTATTTTTGCAGAAAAAGTTTGCCATTTTTTCCGTTAATATAACACTGAGAAAATCTCTTAGCTCGAACGAGCCCTTTTTCCTAGTGAAATAAGCTGCTGGGTTTATAATTTTGCCATTACCACAAATCACCTCTGTGGCCTTAGTGAGCTACTCATCCTTCTGAGTTTCCATTTTCATGTCTAAAGATTGGGGTAATTTACCAATACCCCTACTGAGTCTGAATAGAAACATTCAAAGGTTTGCCTGACTTAGTGGGCCAGTATCATTAGCTAGAATTTTGAAAATCATTGGTAGATCTCTGGAAGTTCCAGCTGACCAGACTGCTAGCTGCCTCTGAGATGTTTAGCCCTTGTTCGCCCTTAGTTTTCACATCTGAAAAACTGAGAGCAATGTGTGTGTGTGTGTGTGTGTGTGTGTGTGTGTGAGACAGAGTGAGAGAGAAAGGTGAGACTATAAGAGTATGGGAAGACAGAACTGTGTAGAATATAAGTAAATAATTTCCAGAAGGAATCCCATCATGTCCTATTTGGAAGCATCTTGAAATCACAATTTGATGATGCTGGGTCTGCAGACCCCATAGACACAGCAATTTTGTGAACAAGCTTAAAACTGCAAGGCACACAGCTTGTTTACTTTCTTCTCTCTCCACCACCTCCCCACCCCGAATAAAATCTGCAGGTCAGGGCTGATGAAGCATTTCTAGGAGAGAAGTTGAACTTAAGCATTGGCTGTTTCTTAGAACAGGCCGGTTTCACAATGAAGGCCCCACATACATAATCGCTCTGCAAGAGAATGTCATTATTGGCTGCTTCTAAGAGGAACCCAGACCCTTTCATCCTCCAGATGTGCTATTTAGGTTGTGAGAATAGATGGTGAGATGAGGACAGTATTAGCAAATGGCCTATATAAAAGGGCCAGACATGACCATTGTCGAGAACTCCAATGACGGATTCCCACCTATGACGTCAGGGCGTGCTTTCTTTCCCTCCCCCTCTCTTCTGATTTCTCAGACAGGAAAATAGAGTCAGAGGAGACCAGGAAGTTTCTCAGAGCTGTGGTGGCTAATCCTGAGGGTGAGATCATAGTTCCCAGCTTTTTTTAAGGAACAGCTGGCTCATACATGTTGGTGAGTTTCAGCAAAGAGTGTCCAAGATTTAATCTGAAAGAGATTGGGAATGACATCTGATAATTTCCTTTCTCTCCCTTCCTGTTTCTCTCTGTGTGTCTCTGTTTTTGTCTGCCCTTTACTCCAGGAATTTCAGGATGAATCTGAACTTCTAGGGGGCTTACAATGAAAGGGCCCTACTGAAAACACATTGCCTTGAATGTGGGAGGCCTCTGCATGTTTTTAACTGGATAACTATAGGGTGTTTCCCCCCATTAGACAAGTTCAACAGCCTTCACTGACTTCCTAATGAGTGAAAACACTTGGGAGCGAAATTTAGGCAAGATTATTGATGGAGGTCCAGAAAGTTTGTCTTCAGGTTTCTCCCCAAATGTAGCAGCAGCCCCAAAGGTGATATGGCCTTCATTTCACTTCCCTTCACTGTACCGTTCTCACTGGTAAGGCCCAGGTCATACTCTCATAAAATCATATGAAAAATATTTTGAATATTCCCTTTCCCTCAAAGTGGTAGTATTCTCCTTTTTCTCAAGTGGAGAACCATTCACCTTGGCAGTGCAACTTTTACTCCAAATCATTCCTGTGCATCCAGAGAACACCCCTCTCCCCAGTGGGGTTCTCCTTACAACTTATTTCTTTCAACTTGTTGTTATTATTATTATTATTACTGGTCAACTAATGAGTCAACAGAGGTAGGAATTCTAATTTTATCAATAACTATCTCAGAAGAGGTGTGGGTGGGATGACATGGGGACAGTATTAGCCAATGGCCTATATAAAAGGGCAGGACATGACCATTTGGAAGCACAAAAGCCCACTCCCTTTCCATGGAGAGAGAGAAAGCCTCTAACAGAGAACCAAGCAATGCATTACTATGATCTCCCTGTAACTGAAACATCTATTCCCACAACTTAAATTGCAAAGCTTTTCCCCAAAACCATTGAGTTGCAGAATTTAAAAAATGTATTCGATTGCCAGATTTGCAAATTGGGCTAGCTTTCTAGTTTTCCCCTGGGAATGAGCGAAAGGTTGGTAGCTGGTGACTGAAATACAATTTTCCCTGGCACGTGAATCTTGGCTGTCATTAATGTGCTGTTCTGGCCACAGTTCCCTGGCACTCCCTGAAATTCTACTGCCAAATTCCTGCCCTTTCTGATGGCTGTTCTCTGGAATCCACTGATGACCAGAATAACAATCATTGCAGCCTGCATCTCTGGAGCTCTTCATAGCTTTTAATATTATTTAAGCCTCAGAAAACTCTGTACAAGGTTTAGGTGTAATTATCCTTATTTTACACGTGAGCAAACTTAGACTCAGAGAAGACAGGTGACTCCTGGTAGTCTCTGTCACAAGGATACAGCTGGTTTACAGTAATCCTGCATCCTAACACATGTCCTCTGCCTTTTTTCATGTGTTCTTTCCAAATCAACACATGGGCAGAGATAAGCCAATAAGGGAAAGAATCTGTACAAAGTACATTGTCTTGGTGTCCAGACCTAGTAGAGTTGGGATTATTCCATGTGATACTCTAATTTTTAAATGTAGTAATGAATTATCTGGCCACCAGAAATGTCCATTTTCACCACCAGCATTATAAAGAGACCATTTTCAAAAAAATCAGTACATAAAACAGGGTATGTCATGATATTAATATTCTGTATTATGAACTATAATATGAAATACTATAAAATACTATGAATATTTTTATGACTGAGCCCAAAACTTTTCCTTCTAATGGGCCATGAAGTCAATTTAGTGGATTGCTACCAGAATTAAAAGAAAAACTAAGGTAAGATAGGATATAATAGAATTGAAAATGTCAAAGTACGTTACATGTCAAAAAGGGAAGAGTGTTCTCTGAGTCCTTTGGTTCATATAAGATGGATCATAACGTTAAATGTATTTCTTACTGAGTAGTCTTCCTCTTTTTCTAATTTTCCCTCTCTCTATTCTCCTTTCTTTTTCCTTTCTCTCTCCTTCCCTGTTGCATATTAGGAAATGTACCCTGACACCTCCTACCTTTGACTTTTTTTTTTTGCGGTTTTTGGCCGGGGCTGGGTTTGAACCTGCCACTTCCGGCATATGGGGCCGGTGCCCTACTCCTTTGAGCCACAGGTGCCAGCCCTACCTTTGTACTTTTTATAGGTACATCCTCACCCTCCTCAACTCCCATCCTTCCTAACACGATCTTCTTCCCAGGGGCCTGGGGCAGAGGTTGAGCTCTCAAGTTCCTCTATGCTCCTCCTTCCTTTCACCTGTCTGTTGAAAAGGTCCTTGTGCAGAGTGACCTTCAAGACAGGGCTTGCTAGTTCCTTCCCTGTTTAATAAATAAATCGCTCTGTCGCTAAACCGTCATATTTCCATTTCAGGCAAAGCAACTCAAACTTGAAGAAATGAAATCCCCAAGGACAGCCACATTGTGTCTCATGTTGATTGTGATTTATTCTTCCAAAGCTTCATTGAACTTGAATTTAGAAGCCATTGTTCATCCTTTGGTGAGTAAATCTATGTCTGCTGTAATTTTTCCTGTCACGTTTTCCCTGATTTCCTGGGAATGTCACTGATGGAAAAAGGTTCTTAAAAAATTTAGGGAGCAAAAATATTTAGAGGGAGAAAAAATTCTTCCCTTAAAAAATATATTGCCAAACAAGGGGAAAGAGTGACATCGGTGTATGTATTGGGCTACAACTTGCCAGGCTTTGAAATCAATGAGAGAGAAACCTCCCAGGCTTCCCTCCTTAACTAAATTACAGTATCTAGGTGTGAGGCTTCCTTCCACTTAGTGAAATTGGTAACAATACAACAGCAGATTTGGAGCACCAAGAGAACATCTGTTCTCAAAGGACTCATTTTAACTGTAGCTCAGTCTGGAACACTTTTTAAAACAAGTCTATCTATGTGGGCGGGTATCAAAACCATAGATTGATGGAACTGAAGGGATCATAGCTATGGTCTAAGACTTTGCTGACAAATTATCAGGTGAGTTTGTCTTTGGAAAGTCAAACTTAAGTTTACCTTAAGTAAAAGCAGTGAGAAGCACTCCCTTTCTCCTTATGGGAATTACTGGGTCATACCTTACCTGTGCACTAGAGTCAGGGCCTGTTACTGGTTGGGAAATCTTAGGAGACTGGTGCAATTCTGTCCCAGCTTCTTCATCCATGGAATGGTGATAATAATAGTACTGACTTCCTAGGATTGTTATGAAAATTACATTAGATGATATTTATAAGATGCCTTAGAAGAGTGTCTGACATATAATAAGTGCTATAAAATGTTCACTGTTAATATTTACTCCATTGCAATATTATTTTTTCTACTTTTCTTCTGTTTCTCATATTTTAGTTCTCTCTCTTTTTTTAGTCAGTCACTGTTGTTAGAGCTTCACTGGTACATTTTTTGCATTATAAAATGTCTCTCTTTGTCTGGTTGATCTGTGTTACTTTAATTCTTTGTTTTCTGTTTCACTTCTCAGTGCTGCTTTTGTATTTGTGTTTGCCTGATCTCGTCCTTTATTTTTAGTTTAGCTTTTATCTCCTACTTTGCTTTGATGGTTCTCTCGCAAACAACATGTGTTTGAGGACTTTTTCTTTTAAACCGAATCTGAGAAAATTAGGGGAGTATAACTTATTCACATCTGATATCATTTTTAAAATGCTTGATCTTACTTTTAGGATTTTGTTTCATGACTGTGCATTTTCTTTCTCTTTCTATTTTTGGGTTATTTATTGTTTGACCTAGACTGTCTTTTTCTTTCTCTCATGTCTCGGGGGCGTATACATGGTACGTTCCTCTTCCACACTCCTGCCTACAGGGTGTACGTCACAGGCAGCAGCCTGCTCATAAAGCAAAGGGAAATATTTACACTTGTGATTTCACGGGGTCAGTGGAGAGCTCCATCTATCCATGGCATGTGGGGCAAAAGTCAGAGCTTGAGGTGCTCTCAGCAACGCCATTAGCTTTGCTGCTGTTTCAGAGATTTTTGGTGCTCCTGGCTGCCACACTGCCTTCCCACTCTGCCAGGGCTGCCCTCATCATGGCAGAGGGATAACCCCGTGACTTTCTAGGGATGCTGATGGAATTTGAACTTCATCTTCCTGGAGATTCCCACCACCTATTGCAAAAGACTCTACTTTTCCTCAATAGATCTACCCTTCAAAGTACATTGTCTTCATACAATCCAAAGGCTGAGAACCCCACTGGAATGGTGCCCTTGAGCCGGGTCAGCTTGCACTGCCCTAAGCTGCTAGCCAGTTCCCAGGGCTGACCTACTGCCTGAGATGTGACACCTGGAGATAGGCTTTTAAAAAAAATTATGGTCAAACACACACATAACATCTTAGGCCATTTTAAAGTACAGGTCAGTAAGTCTATTCACTGGATTGTGCAACTAATCTCCCGAATTTTTCCATCTTACAGAACCGAAACTCTATACCCATTAAAAAACATTTTGTTTTCCCTCCTCCCATCCCCTGGCAACCACCATTCCCTTTCTATGTCCATGAATTTGACAGTTTTAGATATTTTATGTAAGCGGAATCGTGCGGTATCTGCCTTTTTGTGTCTGGCTTATTTCACTTGGCATACTGTCCTCAAGGTTCATACCTGCGCTATAGCCTGTGTCAGAATTGTCTTCCTCGTAAAGGCCGAGGAATGTTCATTGTCTGTCTGTGCCACACTCTGTCATACCCATCAGCGCACACCGGTTGCTTCTGCCTCTCGGATTTGCAAGGGAGCATGAATATGCAAATAAGGGGTGATGGGGTTTGCGGGGCGCTTCTCCGACTTCAGCGCGCGGGGATCCTCCCAAGGACCTGCTTAATATGCCCATTTCAGCTCAGTGAGCCCGGGTGGGTGGAGAGCACGGCTTTCTGACGAGCTGCCCGGTCCCCGCTCCGTGGCCACTCTTGGCGTGGCAGGACTGTACTCTCTCAGCTTTGGCATCAGGCCTCAATCTGAGGCCTGGCTCTGACCCTCGCGAGCTTTGGGAACTGTTAGATTTCTTCATCTCCCTGAACGTGAGAATAAATAGTATCTCCTTCACCCGTTTCTTGTGAAGATGAAACATTCTCATTACGTCTAAGTTTAGTAGAGTGAGGAGCACAGATCCCGAGTGCTTATGAATTTGGGGTTCTTTTTAATATTCTAGTACACAGAAATCTATCCGGACACACTTACTGGAGGAGGCACTGTGACAAGACTCTTGCTCAGTTATCTAAAATGGAAGGAAAAATGTTAAATCTCAGGTTCCAGGTCAAGAAAAAGAGGAGTTTGGGCGGGGGTCTCTGGTGAGTAGGGGTGCCTTGGGGAGCACCTGGTTAGCCAGCCGTTCCTAAATGATTGCCACCCCCCTCCAGGCCATGTGGCCCACCAGCGCTACAATTATTTGTGAAGGCATCATTCCCGACTGGTAGGGCACTTCTGGGAACTGGTGACCTTGACTATTCTGCAGAAGCCGGGCTGTCAGGAAATCCCCTCTGGACAGAGCTGGCCACCGCAGCTCGTCTGGGCCCTTACTCGGAGCTCACAGAGCAGGTCCACCCAGAGCTCTATGTTCTTGTTTGAAGTGAATACCCAGCTGAGTGTCGTGATCCCCTGGCAGGAACGACACTCCCTGGTGAATTCTCTCAGCACTCAGAGTATATGACAAAAGGCAAGTGTTGGGGTCTCACTGTTCCCCAAACTGGGGTGACATGTGGACTCCGGATGGCAAGATGGGTCCCCCCACCTAGGCCAGCGGGATGCACAGATACACCACTGCCTGAGACTGTACCGAGCACTTGACGCGCCTGGGCACATATTATTATTCATATTGTGAGAAACTAGTGAGAATCTGGGGCTGAATCTGAGACTCTTCAATCCCTGATGTGACTCCAGCAGCTCCTCTATTCAAATCTGGGTCCCACGTTACATGGTTTGTGTTTGTTAGGTAAAGTTCAAGTTGTAGTTGAGCCCTTCGCCCAGGGGCGTGCTGTAGACTCTAACATTGTGCCCATTAGGAGAGAGCTTCGTAAATCTGGGCTGGTCAAGGGCACTTCCCATAACCACCCCAACACCCCAGTGGCTTCACTGCTGCCAGTTAGTTTTTCCTTTGCAATTGCTAATGACTGTCGGGCTTAAAATAACAAGTAGGTTATTCTCACAAGAAGCTGTGAATCCTCACTGGGCTAATAGAGAGGCCTTAGGTAACAGGGTTGTGGAAGCAGCACTTTGCAAGGATGTGCCCTGAAAGTTCCCGATGATCATCATAAAGATTCAAGAAATCTTCAAAAAGTACTGTTTCCCAAAGGTAGCCGCACATCCAAGGACGTGTTGCTTAGAAAGGCAGTTTCCTGCACCTCACCCCCTGCCTACTAAGTTAGATTGGGGACAGAGGAGGCAAGTGACCCCAGCTTTACACAGATTTGGAATACTCTGCATTAAATTGATATACACCTTGATTTTAACATACAAATGCCCATGGCAAGGTCCGATTCTTTAGTCCCACTGGAAAACAGAGAATGAGAACTTGACCTGGAAGAGCTCCCCAAAGGTGACCACTGGTGGCTTCTTGGGGGCTGTCTGAGTCTAATTGTAGCCATGAACCTGGACAGAGAAAGCTTTAGTGGCCATCCCCACTACTCCGAAGCCCCAGGGAGGGTGGAGGCTAGAATGCAGGGGAGAACCTTCCTGCTGTCTGGGCACAGAGCCAAAGCCTCCTCTGGGGAAGCCAGACAGGAACCAGCCCTATACATTGACTTCGCACCTTCAGTTCCTACGTGTTTAAGTGTGTCTAAAACAACCTCTGCAAATACAGCAGCCATTGCGCTTTTGAAATTCCGATCACCATCTGTCATTCCCCTGCTTATTTCCTTAAGAACGGCTTATGAACGGTCATTTGCATGGCCCCTCCTCATTTCCTCCAGACTCCAGTACTTTCCTCGGCCAGTGTCCCCCACCCAGGGAGGGGGACACGTAAACCTTGCCATGAAATTTAGTAAAGGGAGGGAGACAAGGCAAGGGAGCTACTCCCTGAAGGGGAGAGATGGGTAGAAGGAGGTAAGAGAGAGGAAAAGTGCTCGGTAATGGCAGACAACCTCTTTCCCAGGGCGCATGCTGATCAGGTGATGCATTGCTGACAGGGACGAGCATGGGCTTGGGAGCCCGGCTAGCTGGGTTTGAATCCTGGCTCTGCCACTATGGACTGTGTGACTTCAGGCGAGGGACTGGATCTCTCTGTGCCCATGCTTTCTCCTGAGCGAGCGGGACAGCAGCAGCACCTACCTTTTACATGGTCCTGGCCCATGGTGCTGAATACATCTCAGGAATTATTATATTTGTTAGTGGTGTAATGAGAGATAACTAGAAAATAACAGCAGGCACCCCCGATGGCAGAATGAGCTCTGTCCCCGCGAGTGGTCACGAGTGTGTGGAATCCACGTTGAAGGCCACACACATCTCTGGGCAGCGGTTATCCTGGAAGGCTTCCAAGAGCTGGGCTTTGCTGCTGAGCCTGCAAGGGAGTTGGACGGGGAAGCTAGTCCCTGAAAACCTTGCCTGCAGGCAGGGGGCTGGGGAGCCCGTGAGGTCAGGGATAGGGTTGGTTACCAGCTGCAGAGTTTCTAGGGAGAACGTCAGGAAAGCCGATCAATGCCAGTGCATCAGCAAAGCAGCAACCTGACAGAAGGGGATGACCTGCACAGAGGTGAGCCAGGTGGGAGTATAAATGACACCACCAGAACAGCATGACGCCCCATCCCCGAATAGCATTGACTATGTCATCAAAATAGTCTCATCGATTTACGTTTATGAATCATTTGGTCGTCACAACCACCTCATGAGGCAGGCCACATTGATCCCATACTACAAGTAAGGACTGAGGCGTAGAGAGGTTAAGTAACTTGCTCAAAGTCACTCAGCCACTTTGTGCTGGAACTAGGATTTGAACTCACATCTGCAGAGTCCTTGCTTTTCACCACTATACTATATAATAGTAACTAAAACTTATTCAGAGTTCACTATGTGCCATACTATAGTTAATTTAGTTCTCATAACAATCCTATGAAGTCGGTACTATTATTATTCCCATTTTACAGAAAAGAAAATCGAGGCTAAGTAACTTCCCCAAGGTCACATAGCCACGTAATAAGTGGCACAGCCTTGTACCCACGCAGTCTGACTAGAGCTGGATCTCTTAGTACCTGCCACAGGAACCAGTGATAGAGCCATTCAGAAGAAAAAGGATTAGAGGTGGAAAAAATAATTTCTGAGAATGAACAATGGTTAAATAACCTTAACACAGTAAGATTACTGAGGTGGGGAGAGGCTGGGTGCTGCAAAAAGGTCATGAGTGACTCAGAGGTTAAGTCTTAGGCAGATGCCACAAGCTTAGAACACTATAATTTATATTTCTTAATGGGCCCCAAACCACAGGAACTCTGAGAAACTTAGTGGTCACTTCTTCTGCTCCTGGGTCTAGAGACCTCACCATTCAGTTGCTGTGTGGCCAGCATTCCACTGAGCACGTGGTGCTAACTCTGAATCTGTAGCCTTAAGCTCAGCTCAACATAGCCTATGTGAGCAGAAAGCTATAGTGAAAAGACTTCTCTAACTAACATTAGTTGATGGTTTTCTCAAACATTCTTTCAGATTCTCCAGGAATGGGAACTTGCTGATGAAGAGCCACCAAGGCCAAAACGAGCAGGTATGTGAAGTCTTTGCTTGGCAAGCTCTTCCATGAGTCTGAGCAAATGACCGAGGTTACAAGTCTTTTAAAGACTGTGATCCACATAATTTAGTCCACAGGCACATCAGGGCCAAACAGTGCAGTTGGATTGCTAAAAGTAATTACAAAGCAATTCCATTCTCTATCAGATGACATTAAATGGCTCGTGGAGACTCATTACAGCCCCTGTCCTCCCCGCCATCGTAACTGCTTCTCATATCCTGAGTTCTCTCTCCCACTCTCTCCTCAGCTGCCCTCCTGCACCACCAAACAGCCTTCTGTGCTCCCAGCCCAGAACCCTTTGCCCCACCCCATGCGTCTTTTCTCACTTTCTCTCATGCAACACTTTATTTTGGGGATCAACTGAACCACTAGGCTCAAGTCCTTCTCTTCTGTTCCCCATTCCAATATTTCCACTAAACTCCAATTAAGTGGTCTAGAAAATATAATACTCTGGCCTCTGGAGGGCTGGGAGCAGGGGGCGAGCTGTGACCCTTGAGTCCCATCCCAAATCGACCCCACGCAGGTGTCAGTGTATGTCTTCAGGCTGGATGTTCCTGGGACCTGGTCTTCTCACTGTTGAGTCTAGGGCTCGCGTCTCAACAGGCCTCAGGGTGTTTCCCCTTTGATCCCTCCATTCTGTTCAGATAGTGGATGCCGTGCCTATCACCCCACTTGTCTGATTAGAGGACTCCTACGTAAGTCTCAAGTCACATGTAAGGCCTTCCATGGATTCCCTGGAGCTTCCGTGAACATTTGTCCCAAAACATTGGAATTAATTCACTCCCTGCTCACCACCCCCAGTGGACGTGAGCTCCCCTGCACTGTGTTCATCTCCATAGCCTGGCATGCAGCCCAGTCTCTCACTCAGTAAGTGAGTGAACAGATGAAGTACTCACACTTCCACGTCACTGCTGCCCCTTCCTGAGCTCCTCTCAGGAAGGGTCTGCTGGACGACGACCAGCCGTCCAGAAGGTATCACATTGTGATAGAATCATTTTTGGCATGTGTGGCTCGATCTAGTCAGTCCTGTGTTCTAAAAGGCACACGAGGCTTCGGAGAAGAGTGGGCCTGCCCTGAGGTTGGAGGAGAGGAGGCCATCAGAGCTCTCCACGGCGCGGTGGACAGACCACTTGCTGCCCAGTGCATGAAATGAGAGTGTGACTGCATTGCATTAAGTCTTGGAACGCTCATTGGAAGGTCACACCAATGCTGCTTTTCCCTCCCTCCCCTCCTGTCCCCTTCCCTTCTGTGCCATCCTTTCTTCTCTCCTTCTCTCCCTATTCTGTTCTGTTTCAGCCTCATTTTGTGGGTCCTATGGGCTCCTGCTCTCCCTCCTTCCCTCCTCCCCTCCCTCAAGTGGGCTTAGCTCAGCTTGTCCTTTCAGTGCTCTGCCATGAGCATCGCCACCTTGGCCACCCGACAGCCCCTTCAGCCTCCCTGCACCCTGTGACAGAGCAAAGCCACACATGTGCCCTCTTGGTCTTGTGAAAGATTTATATTTATTTATTTTTTTACATCCATCTGCTAGCTAGTGAGTTCCAGATCCAGGTTTCTGCCAAGTCTTTTGGAGCTCAGGCCACCACCTCTCTCGGAAGCAGCTGGTGACCGTGCAGCTGTAAAAGTAACGTCTTCCTGCACGTCTAAGCCCATGGTGACAGTGTGAGAGGGTAGCTCTTGGGGAGGAAACCAGTTCTACAGCTAAGGATTTGACATTCCAAAATTTTTCCAGGCATGCTTTCATTAAAAACAATCCTGGTGATGATAAATCACCATGAAAACATGTTTTCTATTTATTATACATGGACCTCTGTGTTCTTGGGCTTCTGGAGTCATTTGGGAAGTGTTAATGAATCAACCCATCATCTGCGGAAGATGGATTGGTCTTGGTACTTTTACAAAATCACTAAAGCAAGAAATGACCATAGAAATATCCAGGCCCTATATACAATTGTCCATGGAGGGTTGGTGGGTTCCAAGGCCCCCTCAATTACCAAAATCTTTAAATGCTCAAGTCTCTAATAGAAAATGGCATGGTATTTGCATAAAACCTATCAACGTCCTCCTGTGTACTTTAAATTATCTCTAGGTTATTGGCCACCTGCAGCTTATATAAGGACTTTGCTTCACTGTGGTGTCAGATATCACGAAAATCATGCACAGACCTTTATTTATTTATTTGTTTGTTTTGCTCATCAGCTTTTGTCAGTGTTTGTGTATTTAATGTGTGGCCCAAGAAGATCTTCTTCCAACTTTAGGATGTGTGCTGCCGAAGCAAGCACAGCTCTCCTGCTTCCAGTGTGGCTCAGAGAAGCCGAAAGGTTGGCTACTCCTGAGAATAGCTGGTATACTATATTATTTATGGGACAACAAGAAAAAAGTCTGTATATGTTCATTACAGGCACAGCGTTTTTTCCCATATTTTCAACCTATGATTGGTTGAATCCTGGGAGCCCATGGATAGAGAGAGGTGACTGTATTGCAACACACATATGTTCATATATTAGATACGTGTATCACATGTGTATATCACACATACATATCTCAGAGTTATTACCTTACGGCACTGTTGAGATTAAACAATACTATGTACATATTATGTTAGAAATGTTACTAACATTATCTGAGATTTATTTTCTTCCTGTAAAGGCTCTCAAAAATTAAAAACAAAGGCAATTGATTTATTTGTAAAAATAGTATTGCATTTGAAAGGGCCTGGTATTCCCCCAGCACAGAGATGGGACTTTTACTAGTCCCACATAACCACCTGATGGCAGGGGTACAGATGTCCTGATAGAGGAGTTACCGTTTTAGGAAAACTTCCAAAATTCTATATGCGAAGAGAAGACCCCACAAAATCCAGAGACCCCAGAAAAGAATACGCACAGAGATGTCTATTAGAGCAAAGATGGGCTATTTGGGAGCAGAGGGGAGTAGGAACGGTCAAAGCCGCCAGAGTTACGTGGAGATGACGTTATGAAGTGGATTCTAGATGGGCAGAGGTAGACACAGAGCAATGAATGGCCGAAGGCTGGAGTGAAAACTTATCCAGAGGAATTAGATGAAAATATTAATGCCCCGAGACCAGCTAGGAACCTCAGCCGTCTGCACATACAACCCTGGCCGTGGAGCAAGAGAGGAGAGGAGAGGAAATGCTCCCCATAGACATTTTAAGCAATGCAGTTAAAGAACCTAGAGCTTGGAGACAGACGTAACATGGGAGAGGAGGGCAACGATTTATGGGGCTCCCCAGGAGCACACAAACCTGGGGAGAGACTGCCTTGGGGAGGCCCCGGGGAGAGAGTGGAGTTCGAAGGAAAATCTTCTGGAGGCTTGCAGATAAGCTCCAAATTTTGTATTAAGGGGAATCTTCTAGCGGATCGAAAGTGGACACTTCTTACTGCTGAAATGTAACACAAATGCGGGGTGGGCACAGTTCCCGACTCCAGGTTTCTGAGCCTGACTGGAAAGGAAGATGTCTGGCCCTGGTGCTAACAAATCACCACTGGTTCTTCTGTGGCAGACAAAACAGCCAGAAAGGAGGATCTAGGATGTCCCAACCCTGCATTGGAAACGCTCACATGGTCTCACCTATGTGAGGCTCCTCCCAGACTGGGTCAGCAGCTGCTGACGCGGAAATCCTGCTCTTTCTGCAGGCCCGGCAGCCTGGGCGTGCTGGCCCCTTTTGATCTGGGTCCAGGAAACGCCGTGCACTTCCCAGGTTGCGGAACAGATTTGGGGGTTTACATGGCTAGAATCTTTCTTGTGACAACACGTGACGCTTAGCTTTCTGAGTGGCAGTGGTCGTGATGGAGTGTAATGGAAGGCCTGGTGCTCTTTGGCCATGTAGGGGTCAGTCAGGGCCTTGACACATAATGTTGAGAATGTTTTGCTTTTATAAAATTTTCTGGTTCACGTTTATTGTTTTGGGGTTTTTTTGTTTAGTTATCACTAAGTTGAGACCTGATTAGAATAGAGTTAGGGATTTTTTGACCTGCGGGCACCAATCTACATAGAATATTACACTTTTTATAATCATCATTATTTCTACTGGCTACTATATGCCCAGCACTGTGTTAGGGATTTTCATAGAGGATCCCAACTCCTTAACAACCATCCTGCAGAGAACGTCCTGCTGCTAATTTATAGATGAGCAAAGTGTGGCTCATGAGTTTAAAAATCCTGCCCAGGTCAGAAGGCATTCCACCCTCACTCTCTCTGGCTCCAAAGTTCAAGCTTATAATTAAGAGTCACAGTTTTCAACATGTGTTTCCGGTTCTTGCCCATAAGGTCCCGTTTCGTGGTTCTTGGAGCAGCTTTGTAGAGTAAGAAGCACGGGCATATCTTTCTCCATCTTTCTAGATATAGAACTATATATGGGGCAAGCTCTGAGGACTTGGGCTTATGGCTAAGTAATAGAATGGGTTCTTTTCTTCAGACATCTCAGTCCAGAATTTTATGATCCAGTGCTGCCTACCTTCTCCACTCACACCATAGCCTGGGCTTCTGGCAGTTTCCCTTTGGCAGTTTCCCCTTTAACCTTTCTAAAACATAAAGGAAGAACAAGATCCTTTGCGCATATCTGCTGAGCAATGGCACAGTAGGAAATAACGCTGCTAACCTGCCGCCTTCTAGCCAGTGTCACGAAACAAGCTGAATAGGTAGCTTCTGGTCTGTACTTGCTACAGAGCAAGGGAGAGAAATAAGGGAGACAGGTCATCACTAATAAAGAGCGTTGGCCCCTTTGGCCTAGAGAAAACCGCACTGACCAACCTCTTTTCTCCTGGGTGAAGTCAGCAGGACTGCTCTCCTTAGCAGGTGGGAGACTAATTCATGCATCTATTTATGCTCTGTCTCTGAGAAGCTGTCATTCCCATTAGCGTTTCCAGGCAAAAGTAGAATTGTTTGCTTAAACAGCTGTGATTAAGACTCAGATCTGTTTGTTGCCATGTGTGGCCAACTTTCCAGAAATGTCTCTTTAAGATAAGTGCTGTGTGGCTGGCTCTGATTTATGGGAAAGGAGGGGAAGGTCCTGGTCAGTTTTTGCCTGCTGGGTCTGCTGATAGACTCTGTCCCTGACACCAAGGACACCTGGAACTTGCCACCCTCCACGCAGGCATCTGCAAGCCAGGAAAGTTCAGAAAAACAATACCAGGGACAAAGGAGCCCAAGAAAAAGAAAGCACATTAAACTTCCGGGAGTCAGATGGTCCAGAGGCAACAGAGGAGGGCGAAAGTGCAGCTAAAATACACACTTAGAAGAGGGGAAACCGGCCTCTGTCCTGTTGGGTGCCCTGGAGCCCGGGGCAGAGCAGGGAGCATCACTTTCCCAGGCTCTGAAGAGCTCAGGTTTGAGAGGGGCAGGGCAGATGGGGGTTGGCATTTCCAACCCCACGCTCCATGCCAGACTGAAGGGAGTGAGCAGAGCAACCCTCTGACCCCACCCCTATGTGGGTCTTCTGATAACTGAGCTGGGCTGTGGCACACCCCTTAAACCCAGGTCCTCGTCTGAGACACTACCTAGAGAGAAGACCCATCGGAGCTCTGTGTTCTGCTGGCTGGTAGGCACATGACAGACAGCGCTCCAGGCTCCAGATGAGAAGGAATGACCCAAATGGGGGTGGTGGGAGGGAGGAAGATAATCTTCTTGTTGTTCCTCAAAGAAGCAGCAAGGGCTCTGCTTACTCAGAGCTCTCTTCCTTGTTGACCCTTCCTGGAGTGATAATCTCTAGGTACCTCCTGGCTCACTCCTCACTTCATTAGCGTTCCAGAGTTCACTGCCTTTTTGAACCATTCTAGAAAAATTACCATCCCACTGAGTTCTCCCTGTCACTCGGTTTCCTTGCTTTCCTTTATTTTTCTCCAGGCCTTATGGAACTGCCTGACATTAAATAGTAAACTTCCTGGCCGCCTCCAGTAAGGAGGGAAAGGATATGAGATCCGTGAGGGAAGAGCTTTGCTTCTTTCATTCCCCCACATCCCCAGCACCGAGTACGGTGCCTGGAAAACAGGCCCTCAATAAACAGTACAGGAATAGATGATTTCCATGGGCGATCCACAGCCTGCTAAATTGCAATGGTGATTTTGAGCCTGCTTTGAAGGGTTGCGTGTTTTCTGAGAAGGCATTTCCTCCTCTACTAAAGGTTCTCCAGCTCAGTACCAGTCTCTAGGGAGAGGTGACCCTCAGGCTGAGGGGTACGCTGAAACCCTTTTAAAAGTTGCTGAAGAACAAAAACTCAGGCAACAAAGAGGTCCTTAGAGGCTGGTTCTTAGAAGTTACACGAATTCCATACAATGAAACCTGCTGAGGTCACACGAGCCTTTTTCCTCTTAACACTTGGTGCTTTTGGCTCAGCTTCCTATAAAATCTGAGCAGAAGAACTGGGGAGTGACGACATCCACAAACCAGCATGTGCTGTCCAGGGACACACTTGACCTACAGTGGACAACCGAAAGGAGCACGGGGGGGGGTGGGGGTGGGGCTCAGGGCTAGATCAGACCCGGGCGTAACAGCACAGATGATGAAGTGGGTCATAGGCGGCTGTCGCTGTCTCCACCCATCTAAAAGGCAGCTACCTTCCAGGAAATCCTGTTTACATTCATGGGAGGAGAGGAGTCTGACCACAGCAAAGAGGATCCCGGAGCAAGTGAATCCTCTGGTGGACGTACACATGGCTGCATGACTTTTCAAGAACAAGAATATGCCCTGCGAATATAATATACAAATATAATGCAGGCGCACTCCTTGCAAATGTTCCCGATGGACACCACAATGTGTCCAGAGTTGGAATCACACAAATTAAAATTAGCAGTTCTTCCAGGAAGCTTGAGAACCAGAAAGAAAACAGGAAATTTGTGGCAACGTCACAGTCCCATGACAGGTTGTTGCACTGGATTTTAAAAGTCACTATAATTCTGCTTGTAAATACATTTTCATAGAGAGGAAATAACTTTAAAATGCACTCTTAACTTTAACTGCGTTTATTATTTTTTTAATAATTTGAGTTAATTATAGCAAGTTGAATGAGGCCAATATGAAATGCTTCCCAACAAGGTTGAAGTGTAAAATCAACCAGCTACGTCAAACACGGTTTACAACTCTCAGTGAAAACCATCACAGCTTTCTGAAACAAGCATGTAACAGTCGCCATTTCCCATGATAAACTTACTCTATTTTAGTGTTTTATATCAATAGCCCTTGGAACCTTTAAACTAAATCTTATCAACGTTATCGGAAAAATATTTATTCTTTTAGAAAATAGATGCAGAATTTTAATTTAATGGTTATCATGTACATCGAACTTCCAGACATGGCTTGAATTCCCAAGTAATAATTTTGTTAAGTATTCACTCACCTTTTTCTCATTCAGCTTACAAAATCAAATATTCTCAATGTAGCTGTGCAAAACTGTCTTATTCTTCAAAGTTTCTTCATTAACGACTGAGCCCATGGCTTTTCCTCTGGTCATATATTCTAGACAAGACGAGGTCAAAGTTCTGTGAGTGACAGAGAGGTGACTCTGTGACTTGACTTTGAGAATTAGTAAGACTTGATTGGACACATATTCAAAATATGATGAAATCCCTGCCAGATGAAGTGAGTTAGGCCATGAGAAGTGAAGGGAACAGTTCCCACCCTTGGGAGTCTTACCACCAGTGGCCCTGATATGATGTAATATAGGAAACTATGAAAGAACAATTCCCAGACCATAGAGATATTCATATGTCTATCTATTGATATGACTTATATGCTGACTATGTATAGTGTAAATATATATATCTACACATATTAACTATACAGTGTCTGTGTGTGTGTATAGTCCAATCTGCCTGGAGCAGGTGTGCGCTGGGAGCAGATCCATCTAGAATTCTAACCAGTCAACCACCTGCAGATAATTTGGAAAACAATGAAGAACTGAAAATCTCTTTTATTTTGCTTTCCAACTTGCTAAACTTTTGTTGAGCATCTACCATGTTCTGGACACTGGAGACTACAGAGGAAAAACAAAGAGCATGCTCTCTTTGCATAGGCTGAGAGCAAAGAGAATTAACTGGATGAATTTTCATGGAGATCTTCAAGCCCTGCCTGGTTCAGCTCTCAGAACAAGCGCCCGTCAATTGCAAGGTGTTAGAAATGCACGGATTCCCTCCTGAGAGTCAGGACCACGGCATATATTCTCGGAACTCTTCTCAGAGCCTCCCAGCTAGTTTTCCCACTTCCATTCTCGCCCTATGAGAGCCTGTACTTCACACAGCTGTCCTTGATGTTGGACACCAAGGTGGGGGGCAGTAGTTTATGGTGGTGAGTTGCCAAGTTCTTTTCTCTAAGAGAGTTCATTAGAAATTCTGAAGGGCAGATGTGCCAAGTGTCCATGTGTACCTGTAAGAACCACGTGTACAGTAAGTTCTCACAGCCCCTGTGCCTTCGTTTCAGTTGCCACGGGTAGCCCCGCAGCTGAGGAGTTCACTGTCGATGTTGAGATCAGTCTTGAGAATGCGTCCTTCCTGGAGCCTATCAGAGTTTACTTAAATAGCCTCAGTTTTCCAATTCGAGGGAACAACGCTGACCAAGTTACCGACATTCTGAGCATAGAGGTGACAACAGGTGAGAGACCCGCGGCTTTGAAATGGGCAGTTGGTTATATCGGGAGAATGGCTGTCTGAGCCTCTGATTTGCAGAACAGTTTGGACTTAGTAGGCAGTGAAATGACTCAACCTGATGTGTGATTTTCATGACTTCACAGCCTTCTGGGATGAAGCTCCTATCAGCAAACTCAGCAGCCAGAATTTCCTTATTTTAAATGTTGGCCATAGATTTTCTTGGTGTTTTGTATGATGGTTTGTCATTAAATGATCCCAAGATACGGCCAGGTCTTTCATGCAAACTACTGGGTCTTCTTCTCCTGGCCAGTCAGTGCAGTTATAGCAAGAACTGAGTCAGGAAATCAATTAAGTAGCCAGTTTCCCTCTCTCTGGCTTATAGGCCAGGAAATAGGAACTGGGAACATGCCTGGATCAGATGCAAGGTATGAAACAGAACTTCCCAGGCTGTGGGCTGGACTTCCTGGTTGGTGGCTCCCTTCCAAGGTCATTCTAGCTCCCCTATGTCTCAGAGGGCCATCACCCACAACTTGGTATCCCTTAGAAGCTGTGAGATGGGGCTGGCCCTTGTCCCATAAAAGATTATCACTTTGTAAATTGGAAAGCAGTACAGGTGTTAGGTGTTATCATACTAAAATAAGGGCAAGAATAAAATTCTTATTTCTCAAATTGTTTTTGAACTCTTATATTTCCAACAGTCTTTCCCAATGTCAGTCTATGCATTTTAAGTTTTGATTCTTCACATTTGCTATTTGATCCAGCCACAGCTCCCTCCTAGCTTCCTTTGGATGCTGTTTCCCACCAAATTCTACCATTAGCATTGATTTCCCTGGGTTGGTCATTTTCCACTGGATGCCAATGTGCATTGTAAGTCCTCGAGCAGCGGTAAATGTGTGCTGCGTGCTGCGTTCCCTAAACGAGTTCACCCTCAGAACTCCTTATCCATAGGACGTCTCACTAATAGGGCGCTCAGGAACATATGTAGGAACAGCCTTCTACCTTCCTCCTCGGCATAGATCTTTTTGCCTCTAAAATAAATTATTGGATAGAGTTTTACTCAATTTTGTTTTGTTTGCCACATTTTTATGCAAGCCTTTGGCATCTATGTGGGCACTAGTAAGCAAATCCCATAAACAAAATAGACCAATAGGTATCAAATAAATAAAAAAGTTTTTGTTGAGCAGCTTATGAGTATAGATACTTGAGCCTTAGTTATGAGATTATCTTATATATACTCAATTTAGATGTATTAACAAACTCTCTGCAATTTATTTTGTTTGACTAGAGTGGCATGAATTCAAAAGTCTCCACTAGGCTGGGTGCAGTGGCTCACACCTGTAATCTTAGCACTCAGGGAGGCCAAGACGGGAGAATTGCTTGAGGTCAGGAGTTGGAGACCAGCCTGCTAAAGCAAGACCCTGTCTCTACTAAAAATAGAAGAGGTGGCCAGTGCAGTGATGCGTGCCTGTAGTCCAGCTACTTGAGAGGCTGAGGCAGGAGGATCACTTGAGCCCACGAGTTTGAGGTGGCTATGGGCTAGGCTGAGGCCATGTCACTCCAGCCCAGGCCAAAGAATAGGACTCTGTCTCAAAAATGAAAATAAAAACAAAAAAGAAACTCCCTCCAAAAGGTTCCACTATTTAAACTATTTTAGAACTTGAGTTAATACGTTTCTCAATTAAAATACAAATGCCCCTGGAAAGTTTAATTTATCCTTCCAGAAAGACTGGTCTTTCGCACATTCAGGGCGTGAATCTTTCCTGATAGCAAACTGTGGAGGAGAGTTGACAAAATGGATGCTTCAGCAGGGCAGAGGAGGCCTGAGGCACATGGACCCCGGGGTCTGCAGGGAGCAGCGGGCAGAGCTGGCCTCCCAGAGGAGCCGAAAGAGAGGGCTGGGGCCCCACCATGCTCCTAATGTCTGAGCACCCAAACTTGCACCATCCCCCTTTTCCCATGGTTCCCTTGCTCCATTTTTCCAACATCTTGTCACAATTCTTTTTGGCAACATTAAACAAAGCTGAGGAAGTTTCAGGCCAGGCAGCACGTGTAGAGCACTAGATAATACCTGTGGTGTGGAGGCTGCTCTGGCTTTTGCCTAAGGCATGTTTGCATTTTACTTGGGAATCAAGTTTTCACCTTCTTCCCTCAGAACAAAAGCCGACAATGACAACATTGCGTTAGCAGCAGAATTTCAAGTCAGAGAGAGATTTGACAAGGGAGATCCCTATTGGCCACCCTCAAATTACCATCCTCTCTGGCAGCTCAGATGTCTTCTGTTCCGAACCCTCTGCCACACTCCCACCTCCAGCTGGGATGCAGCTGCCACGGTGGCCGAGGAATCTCTGGAAGGTGGCTGTCCCTCCTTGCTTTGGGCAGTCACACTATGAAACTTTGCCTGGGCACCCATCTGCAGACAATTTGCGATGAGGTGATTTTTAATCCAGCTTTAGAAAGTGATTCAAAGTGCTGTGTTTTCAGGGCATGTTCAGTGTCCCAGTGAGATCAGAGTGCATCTTAGGCTGTTGACATTTGACTCAAAATGTAAAAGGCAAAAATTTACTTGCACTCTGCATTTGTTATCCATTACTGTGAAACAAATTATTCTAAACCATAGCCATGTAAAACAACAAGCATTTATTGAATATCTCACAGTTTTTAAGGGTCTGAAATCCTGGAGCATATTAGCCGGATTGTTCTGGGTAAGGGTCTTCCATGAGGTTGTGATTAATCTGTCAGCCTGAGTGGTAGTCATTCAAGGGCTAGAAAACCTGCTCTCAAGCTCACTCACATTGTCACAGGCAGGCGTCAGGCAGGCCTCAGTTCCACCAAGCTCACTCACATTGTCACAGGCAGGCCTCAGTTCCGCACTAGCTGTTGGCTGGAGATCTCAGTTCCTTGCCATGTGGGCCTCCCAGTGACATGTTGCCACGCCAAGGCAGCCAGCTGTCCCCAGAATGAGTGTGGGGGTGGGGGGGGAGAGACAGAGAGAAATAGACAGAAACAGAGAGAAATAGAGATGTAGAGGGAAAAAGGGAAAGAGAAAGAGGAAAAGAATGGGTAAAAGAGGGAAAAAAAGAGAGGGAAAGAGAGAAAAAGAGGGAGAAGGGGGAGGGAGAGAGATAACGTGGGCTCTCAACCAAGAGGAAGGCTACGATATCTTTGATCACCTAATCTCAGAGTGTCATTCTGTCACTTGTTGGTCACATGTCGAAGTGTGACTAGGGGTGTGAATACCTGGAGGCAGGGGTGCTCAAGGGCCATCTTGGAGACCGGCTACCATGCACTTGATGTCCAGAAACCTGGTTTCATCATAGACACCTGGTGGCCATCAGCTATGAGGCATGGCCACCTAAAAGATGACTTAACAGCCATCGGTCACTCAGCATGTCTTGCAGACGGTCACACCTCATGGCATGGTGGGGCAAAGGTGCCTCCATGGCCTTCATGAAGTACTACTGAGCTTCAGTACTATTGAGTACTTCATGGCCTTCATGAAGTACTATTGAGCCTTCCAGAAGGGTAGAATGGAGCTGAGTTAAGATTTTGTACAAGTAGAGATCTCTGCAGGCTGTAAGTGCACAGATGGTGACCCTCTTCTCTCCCCTCACTGTTTTGGTTACCGGTAGTCTGCAGCCCTGCTGGAAATGAGATCTGGTGCTCCTGTGAGGCAGGCTACGGCTGGCCCCAGGAAAGGTGTCTCCACAATCTCACTTGTCAAGAGCATGGCAGCTCCCTCCCAGGGCACCGATGCAGTTGCCTGAAAGAACTGCCTCCCCAGGGACCTTTTTGCCAACCTCAGGGAGGTAAGTAATTGCTCATTAAATGTTTGTTGAGTGGCTATTCAACATCAGCTTGCAAATGTTTCTCTGTTTCACTAATATGAGATTTTTTAAATATTTCCCTGTTTTCCAGTAGATGTTACTCTGAGAATGTCAGTGAGACTAAATGTGGGCTTTCAAGAAGACCTCAGGAACACTTCCTCTGCCCTCTACAGGTCCTACAAGACTGACTTAGAAACAGCGGTAGGTGTTGGCCCCAGGAGCCTCTTAACCAACAGATTGTTTGAGCTGAACTGAGTCCACTGCATTCACTGTGGACAGTTTGCTTGGATCTGTCAGAATTTATGAATGTGGCTTTCAAATCATTTACATCTAGGATGGTGAATAAAGAAGTGCTCAAATCAAACACCTGCAGGGGACAATGTGATGTCCTTGACCTCTAAGTAGAACAATTCTCAAAGTAGAACTGGCTCAGATAAGATTTGATGGCATCAATTCACTGAAATCTTTCAGAGGGCCAAGAACCTAGCCGAGGCCCCAGTTGGTGCATTTCTATTCTCACACCATGTGGGCGAAACCCTTAACATCTGGGCACACCAACCCCAAGTTGAGCATAGAGGGTTCAAACCACTCAACACTAAGAAGTCTCTAGGCATTCACACTTAGGACATTTAAATTTACTCACATCTAAATAGAGACTATGTCATGACTGTTAACTGCTTGCCAGGCCCTGTTCTAAGTGCTGTACTTTGGATCAATTCACCTAAAACCAAATGCTTTGCCTGAGTTAACTCCCTGAGATGCTGCCTTCGCTTGCCTCTCCTGGCAGCCCAGCCTTGCCTACAGCTGTGAGCTGCCTCCTGCTTGTTCCAGTATGTCACCAAATACCGTCATTGTCCACGTGTGCCTTGATGAAGAGCTGCTTCGGAAGAGCTCTCGGACATCTGGCTTGAAATATTTCTGCACGGCACAGGACCCCTCCTTACCCACACCACACACTAAATGATATACTTCTAAGGAAAGAGACTTACTTACCCGCCTGGGTAGCTGGCACAGTGTTCTGCACTTGCTGCCCTGTAAGTAGGAATTGAATTAAATAGAATCACCTGGGGAGTGGGTGTTCAGAGGAACAAAATGGAGTAAAACCATCATCTAAATGCACACTGGCTGCAGTGTGCCAAGGGAGGGGTCAGGCAGTGTGGCGGCCTAGAGGATGTCCCCACAGACCTCCAACCCCAGAGCACGCAGCTGAGCAGGGCCCCGGCTGCAGCCTTGGAAACCGTGACCACGCGTCCTGCTTGCTGCCAATGAAAGGCTCTGTGCTGATGTGGCTGGCAGACCCTGGGACTCCTCGGGCGGTCGCACTGATCCTTCCCAAGTTCCATAGACGATGCTTTTTTTTTTATTTTTGAAGGGACAGAGTCTCACTATGTCACCCTTGCTAGAGTGCCATAGTGTCATAGCTCACAGCAACCTCAAACTTGGGCTCAATCGATTCTCTTGCCTCAGCCTCCCGAGTAGCTGGGACTACAGGTGCCCACCACAACGCCCGGCTATTCTTTTTTTTTTTTTTTTTTAGCAGGCAGGCCTGGGTTCAAACCCAGCAGCCCTGGTGCATGTGGCTGGTGCCCTAACACCTGGTCTATGGGCGCCAAGCCCAGGATGCTTTTATCTGACCCACTTTCCTCTCTCTTTCACTCCCTCCTCTTCTGTCTTTTCCAAGTAAATCTTCTGTTCTTTTTGTCTGGTGTCTGCTTCTCCTAATGACTTATGCCCAGACTGACAGAAGTCGTTAGCAGTGACTTCTTCAAAGACCTGCGAAGGCCAGCAGTGGGAACGGTGTCCAGGGCGATGAAGACGATGCACTTTTCACTGCTTCACATCTCTTGCTGGCCTGTAATACATGACACTCGTCTTGCTTTGTTTTCCAGTTCCGGAAAGGTTACAGCATTTTACCAGGCTTCAAGTGGGTGACTGTGACAGGGTTCAGGTAAGAATGCTGTATAATCCAGTCCTTTCTATTTCGTGCAGTGAAGGAAGAAACCCCATCAGAGAGGCATCATGTGGAGGGTTCAGCAGGAGCAGTTTGGGGGCGGTGAAAACTTGCGCCACGTTGCAGAGGCTTCAAGGGAAGGGGATGCTGAGAAGAGTGGTTCACCCCCTTCACCTGTACCTCCTTAGCAGGAAAAAAAGAAAGTGACTTATGTTCATTCTGTGCATGCAAGCATTTTGCAAACAAAAATATGGCATGGGTTCCTAGTCTAGAGAGTTCAGAAGTGTAGAAATGAAGTAACGTGACTCAACGATGCTTTGGCACAAGAAGCTTCCCCGACCAATTGAGACTATGGAGCTTCATGCTCTGGCCATGAATGGTCCCCCCGGATGTGGGTGCCCTGGCAGCCCTCAGTGTTTTTGCCCAGTGTGTCAAAGACTTCTTGGCCAATCTTAAAAATCAGGAATGTGTACAAGAACATCCAGGTTTTGGCATCAGCTAGCATGCTGTGCACTGTGGCTGCCTCCCCAAAACTCAGTTCCCTAACCCCGACCTGACTGTTCACTTGGGCTACCTGACTACAGATGTTTGGGGAAGCAAGCCCCATCTTGGGCTTTTGCCTCGAGTTGAAAAACAGGCTTATTTCAGTGCGTCCCTCTGGATGATAGTACCCAGGCTGTCCCTGCTGTCTTGTTTTTCCATACAAATAAACCATAAGCATCTAAATTTATCAAGGACAATTACTGCTTTCCTGACCTGAATGGTGTCTTTCCAGACCTGGAAGTGTGATGGTAACTTTTGAAGTCAGGTCTACGACAGCATCGCCTGAGTTAATGCACAAAGCCAATGAGCAGGTCATGCAGAGCCTCAACCAAACCTACAAAATGGACTACAACTCCTTTCAAGTCACCAGTAGTAAGTAAAGCTATCAGGATATGATGAAGGTCAGATAACGACCTTGTGAACAAGATCTGTATCTAAAAAACAAAGATATGATGAAGGGGTTCATTGTTACCTGTAAACCTAGGAAACTGCCTTACATTACAATGTCCTCCGTGGAGAGAGACTCTCCAGCTCTCTGCTGTCACGGAGGGCAGCAGACCATCTGCCCCACTTAAACCAATGGCTCCCAACCTGGCCAATGCCACTGTACCTCCATTACAGGGAAGAGGAGGGCAGAGGCTTTACAAGGGGTCCACAGAGTCATCTGAGCTTGTTGGTTTTTGAAAGTAACAGATCCAAAACTTCCCAAACAGTGAAACTAACATTGTAGTGAGAGTGGAGATATTCATAAAACATGCTGGGACTAAGCAGAGGGCCATTGTTTTAGAGCAGTGGGTCTCCGAGTGTGGCCCCCAGACCAGCAGCATCAGCACCACCTGAGAAAGTGTGGGAGATGCACATCTTGGGCCCACCCCAGACCGGCCAAGGCCTGTCTGTGTTGCAACAAGCCCTCCAGGTGATTCATTCTCTACATGACCACTGCTTTAGGTCACTGAACCCTGGGGGCTTTATATATTCTGTCCTATTTTACAAATGGCATGCAAGGATGGATTCTGTTGTCTTCGTAGGTGGACGAACCTATTGTTACTTGATGGGTAGTAAGGAAAACCCACCAGACAGAGATTTGATGGGCAGGGATTGGCCTGCAATGCTCTGGGTAACTCAGGTTGCAGGTCTGGAATGGCCCCTCTTTGGAGAGGGCACTGAGAGGGCTATTGCTGGCACAACTGGAAGAAAGAGCCCCTCTCCTTCAGGTGGTGGGTCATCTTCATATCTTTTCTGCTTATAGTCTCTGCTGGTCTTTATAGACACCCGGTCATTTTAAACATAATGTATTAGAAGTGATAAAACTAGTGGAGGAAACCATAAGTACAATGCTTAAGAATGTGCTGCAACATACACAAGATACAATAGCAAAATAAAACTTCAAAATAGATAAGACAGAAAACCATAAATAAAACCAGAAAATGAAAGAGAAGGGAAGTCTAAACGCATACACTCAAGCAGGAGCAATCTCAGCAGTTCTGCCTGGCCAACCGTGAGATGCACTTTCGTGGTCTTGAAAAATTCTTTTAATTTATGATTCTAAGGAACTATGAGAATAGAATTCTTTAGTATAAACCTCAATTGCGATTTTGCTTTCCCCCAATTGAGGCCTGCTGAGAATAGTCAACCGTTTAAACGAATAAGTATCTAGCATTTCTACCAATCAGGTGGTCAGCCCAGAAAAACACTGCTCATGGGGTGGTTCACAAATGTGTCTTAGTAGGCATCTGTGGCCATTTGTGGGGCTATAACAGAATATTTGAGACAGGGTAATTTATAAAGGAAAGACGTGTGTTTGGCTCACGATTTTCCTGACTGGAAGATTGGGCATCTGGGGGAAGCCTCAGGCTGCGTCTGCTTACAGCAGAATGTGGGAGAACAAGGGGGCAGATGTAGGAGAACACATTCCGGTGGTTTTTTATGAAATAATAGTTACTGTTTCTTTTTGTTAATCAATGATTGTGGAAAAATATATAATCACTACAAAAGTCGTTAGGCCTAAATTTGTTCTTGCTCACTTGCTATGTGACTGTGAGCAAAATAAAATAAAACATCGATGTGGGAAATATCTAACAAAGACATCTCAAAATATAAAAACACAGGTTATCTGTGACAGTGGCAAAAGTCACTGACCTATAACACAAAACAAGGCATGTAAAACCATAACAAAGTTACAGTTGTATACAGAGCAGAAAAATAAGGCATATACGTTAGCAGCAACATATATGCCTTAGCTGGACAAAAATAACTGAGGCCATTATTGATGAGGCTCATTATTAATAAGGTCTGACTCATTAGTCAGACCATGAGTGTCAAACTACATGTTCCCCATGCTAAAATACATTGACTCAAAAACAGTCACTTCTATACATGTTGCTAAACATTATAACATTGTTTGCAAATTTTTCTTCATATTTCTTTGACTTTCAAAAATATCTGTTAAAATCTAGAGTTGAGGCCACACTTTGATAATGTCCAGCCCCCCAAGACCCTTGGTTACGTACGTTATGCTGAACAGTCACATCTTCACTCTGCGCCATCCTCAGAAACCTCAAGGCGAACCCACTGGAGTTTGCTTCAGCAGAAGGCGAAGGGGAGCAGAGATCACATAGCAAGAGAGGAAACCAGAGAGACCAGAGTGGGGGTGGGTGCCAGGCTCTTTTTAACAAGCAGCTTTCAGGGATGAATAGAGCAAGAATTCACTCACTGCCTCAAGGAGGGCACCAAATCTTTCCAGAGGGGAAACATGACTCAAACATCACATTAGCCCCCACCTCTAACACTGAGGATTAAGTTTCAGCATGAGATTTGAGGGGAGAAGACATCTAAACTATAGCACTTAGCTCATTGTTCTGAGAGCAATGAAGTCATGGTGAAAGTCACTCACCGTATCCCAGGGAAGAGGGTCCACGACCTTGTCTGTTCTTCACAATCAGAATGTGAGTCTGTGATGTGCACAGCCTCAGACCAATAAACAGAACCTTACGCTAAGCACAATTCCATGGACCAACTTGAACACCATCCTGCCCACCACAGTGTTGGTGTTATTAGCCAGAACACATCTAAAAAGTCGTGTGATTGGGTTTTTAAAAAGATTATACTCATATTTGGGGAGTGAGTATAGGAAGAGGGCTAATAAGAAAGAAAATAAAAGAATGAGTCAGTATCAGTAACTTATTTTTAAGTTCTTCTTTGTAAAACCCAAAGGCACATATGGCAATTTTCAGAAAACTTCCATTTATTTATTATACAGTAACCCTTAGATGATATTTGACTGATTAGCCAGTCTCTTAACCACACAAGACCCTTCTCTAATCATTGCTGATAAATTTATGTTCAATTTCATATAATCATATAATACTGGCAGTTCTTCTAATCTTACATGTTAGTGATAATAGCAATGAAAACAGTAACACTTAACTGCATCTCTTCTGTATTAACCCAGTGCATTTATATATATTTCATCGTCAGAGATTCTGTGAAGTAGATACTATTATTTCCATTTTACAGATTAGGAAACGGAGGCTTAGGGAGGGGAAATACTGTGCTCAAGGATATATAATAAGAAACATAAGTCTGTGTGACTTCAAAGCCAGTGCACTGCAGTAAATATTCAAAGATGGCCCTGCTTCTTAATAGTTAAATGTGATTTTAAAAAAATATTATTTTAACTCAGGGCTTAAAAAGACTTATAAGAAATATTGATATATCTTGATATTTTGACTAGAACATCGTCATATCACCCCATATTAATTTTATGATGTTTTAGTTCCCTATTTATACTACATAGAAGGTCTGGCCGTAATGAGTATAAAGCACCAGGCAGAACAGGTTCCTGGAATCCCCTCGCCCCAGCCCTCCTGATTGTCCCCCACACACATAATTAGTGGAGAACACTGTACAAGCAGCACAGCTTAGAGAGAAAAAACTGCATGTTGTGTAAGCAAAGGGCATCCTAGAAACAGGTATAAAATGAACCAACATTGTGTTTTTATCTGTGAGATGGCAAGATAGTGCTTCTATAGATTTTTACTGCCAAAACAATTTTAACAGCTGTAGCTTCTCCCAGTTCCTTCCCGGCGTAGCTCTCCCTGCCCCTGTTTTCCAGACAAGGGAGAAGAGGCTCAGCCAGGCTAAGCCAGCTCCCCAGGGCCACACAGTTACTCGTGGGACAGAACCAGGATCAAATCTGAGCTCATCTATAAAACTCCCACAATTAAAGACCCACAGGTATTAGGTCTTTAAAAAAAAACTGTGTTTCCCAAATAGATTTTATGTATTATGAATAATTAATTTGTTTTCCCATTTCTAACTCATCAGACAGTTCCCATTTCTAACTCATCAGGGTCTTCAGGGAGCATAAGATATCAGTTATTGTTAAGGAAGGGTTGATACCATTCAAGTCAGTAGCAATGAAGCGATGTGTAAGTTGCCTGTGAGGCTTCTTCATGAGCAAATGTGCAATTTTTTTCCAGACTTTTCAAAATGCTGAAAAGCTCTTTGGAATTCCCATCGCTGCCATTAAAGATTCTTCAGTATCCTTAACACACATGATGCAAACCCTGTCCCTGGTATCTGGCAGGTTCCAACTCCGTGGGCCTCAGGTACCAGCGGGATGGGATGGAGTAAGGGACCTGTCGTCTCATCCCGTACAGCTCCCCAGGGAGCATGGGGACCTCTGAGAGACCTGAGTGTGGCATCTGGGGAATAACCAATAACAGTTATGTGCTCTGGGATCATAACACCTTTTCTTTGGGTTTCCAGATGAAACTAAGTTCTCCGTCGTGCCACAAGTAATATTTGAAGGGGATACAGTCAACCTAACGTGTGAAAATGAAGTGTTGTCTTACAACGTGTCCTGGTACCACACAGAGCGGCGCTTTGACATCCAGAACAGCAGCAGATTCTCAATTTCCACCACTGTGCTCAACAATCTGATCTCAGTCTCCAGCCTCACCATTTACAACATCACGCTGGGAGACGCAGGTGGGTCCCGCTCAGGACCCCGTGAGAGGAATGGGTTTGCTCTTCACAAAAAGAAGTATCCTGACTCAGCAGTTCAAAATTGAAAATTAATCCCATGGTATTTGTTGTGAATTAATTTTAAAATTCACTAATGCTCCTTATTCTTAACAGACACTATTATTTTTTTATTAATTAATTTAATTTTCTTTCCTACCCCTGCTTAATTCTCTCACTTCCTCCTTCCGGTTGAAATGGCCTCAGAGTGGCTGATGGGCTGTCTCTGAACAACCATCTTGGAGCCCTTCCCCGATTAATTTCGTTTTCCATCAATTTTTTTAAAAATGTTAGGCTGCTTTGTTGAGGTTGAATTGATGGATGATAAACTACACATATTTAAAGTATGCGATGTACTAACTTTTGATGCACGTCCACCTGTAAAACCATCCCACAATCAAGATAGTGAACGTATCCGTCACCCCCACCCCAGATTTTCTTTTCTTTCTTTCATTGTAGTCTCTCCCTTTCCCTGCCCTGCTGCCCGCTCCAAACAACCACAGAAAAGGGTCTTCATTATTCACTGAGACTAGTGATGAAACTGGCACGTTCTAGAGTTTAATAACCTCACTGGAACCCAGACTTTAGCAGAGCCACGAACACCTGGGCCCTCTCACACCTTTGTTGACTCTGATTTTGCCACATGATTCGATGAGACGCCGGCATCACCCACGGTCCTCCAGTTCTCCAAGGCTTTCTGATTTTTCTTGCTTACCCCTTTATTCTTACACTTATTTTTCTTCCTAGCAAAGTCCCTGAGATTTCTAGAATTTCGTAGAGCATCCCTCTACTCTGCTGGTGGCATCAGACATATCTGTACTTCCTGAACTGTTTATTTAGTGCTGTTTAGACAATGTCTCAGATGCTTTTGAAAATGATGCTTTGTGAAAACTGTCATGACACCTGAGATGAGGCTACGTTCATCTAAGGAAATGCATACATGTGGTAACACAAAATGATTTTGTGTATTATGTGCAGGTGAATATGCTTGTAAACTGATATTAGATATCTTTGAATATGAGGCCAGAAAAAAAATAAATGTTACGTCCATCCAAATTTGGGCAAATGAAGAGATGAAGGTGATATGTGACAACAATCCTGTGTCTCTGAACTGCTGCAGTGAGAATAATGCTAATTGGAACCAAGTAGAATGGAAGCAGGAAGGAAAAATCAGCATCCCAGGTGAGAAGGTTGGACAAGTCCTTTTGCAAATAGATTTCTGACTCTTGGCCAAGTCAAAATGGGAGATGAGGTGGGTGGAGGGGGAAACTTAGACTGTGAAAAAGAATTAGGTTTGATGCCAGCTCCTGCCTCACCATTCTAGAGCAAAACTCCCCAAATCACGCATACAGTATGATACTTTTGCTGGAGACAAGCTCCCAGCAGCAGAAGACCCAAGGGGGAATGAACTCAGCGACTTAAGTCTGATACATCTCCATGGAAAACGCTCGTCCCCACCCTCTCTTCTGTCTTCAGCAAAGCGCTAACAGTGAGGTTGCTGACTTTTCATTGAAGTCTTTCTGGAAGCTTCTCATTTTTGTGTCTCTTCCGTGGGTGTCTATCCTTCTCAGTCCTCTTTTTACCCAGCTTACCTAGACATTTTCTTTCTGTGTCTCCAATTTTTTTCTGTCTGTGTAGATCTGTTTATCTCTCAAATGTTTTGTGTTAATTTCTGATCCTGTTTGTCTTTGTTTTAGATATGAGATCTTACCCGTAGTTACCTATTTCCAGCTTATACTAATGAATGATAAGAATAATAATAAATTAAAACAGCAGTGCTGATTCTGTTTTGTACAACAGTTTGTGATTAAGCCATTTTTTAAAAGTATGTTTAAAAGTATCACCCAGGCAAGGCACGGTGGCTCACACCTGTAATCCTAGCACTCTGGGAGGCATAGGCAGAAAGATTGCTTGAGGTCAGGAGTTCGAGACCTGAGCAAATGAGGTGACCTGTTTCTCCCAAAATTTGAAAACATTAGCTGGACACAGTAGTGGTGCACCTATAGTCCCAGCTACTTGGGAGGCTGAGGCAGGAGGATCACCTGAGCTGAGGAGTTTGAGGTTTGTAGTGAGCTAAGATGATGCCTGCATTCTAGCTGGGGCAACAGAGGGAGACTCTGTCTCAAAGAGGAAAAATTAAAAATTAAAAATATGTTAATTGCTTTTAATCATATTTAAACTTGACCACAAGTTTGAAGCTGGCATTTTTACCTCCCAATTTGCAAATAAGGAGATGAGGTCCAGTTTAAATGACTATTCAAGGCTGTCACAATATGAAAAGAAATGAAAGAATTGGGACTTACCACAGACCTTATTTCACAAGACCAGTGTTTGTCTTGGCTAAACTTTATGACCCGTGCCTGATAAGCCAGCACTGGAGCAGCTGGTCTGGCAGAGTGTGGACTATTCTCTACCTAGAAACTGCATAGAACAAGTGCAGCTTTTCTCTTAAGAAACAATACTATGTGCCAAATTTAAAGAAAAAAAAAACCTTTAAAGTAAGATGTGGTTTTACCCATGTAATACATTAGCGTGATGAGCCTTCATTTTATAAGCTTTTGCTTTCAAACTATAGGAAATTGTAACAAAATAAAATGATCGATTTCCATGTGAACTTTCCTGAGTGTATCTATTTGGCAAAGTAGGTCTCACCTGTAGCCTTTGTATTTGACCTCAAAGTACTCAGAAGAATGGGAAAGGCGTGTGCTAACTGTTGAAAATATTGACACTTGGTGCATGTGTCACTTCCCTGATTTTTAAGGAAGAGGAGGTGTGGAGCTTCCTGAGGGATCTGCCAGGTGGCACAAAGACTTTGCACAATTCCCACGATATTGACTTGGAAGATTTCACCATGAGAGGTGAAAACCCTTGTCTTCTGGCAGAGGCACCAGGAAGTCTGTGGCACAGATGCTCAGGGACCTTGCCGTGCATGTCCAGAGAAGGCTGCAGGACCCCAGAACAATGGGTTTCCTCACCGGGCTGGCTGTCTGGGACCTGTGCATTCTCTAATGAATTCAGCCTCCACCTGGCAACCTGCCCTTCTTTCTCCTGCCCTTGCTGGTGTTCTCTGCCGCTCTCTCTCTCCAAATACCAAAAGTTATTTTAGCAGCCATTTTTTCCAAGTCCGTAGGAAGAAATCTAGCACAATAATTTACCCCGAAGGTTTTGGAACCAAATATATGACCTCCTTTTAGAAATGGTTGCATTTTCAAAGCACTCTGGAAAGAGATAAAACAGGAAAGGACATACTCAACACTGGTAGAATTTCCAACTTTAAGAGGACTAACATACAATAAAGATTCCCTACCATTTGGAGAACAAGGGAAGGGCGTGTTCTTTAAGAGATTCATTACCATAAATAAAATAGTTACTGTGGGCAGGCGCAGTGGCTCACACCTGTAATCCTAGCACTTTGGTAGACTGAGGTAGGAGGGTTGCTTGAGGCCAGGAAGTTGAGAATAGCTTGAGCAAGAGAAAGGCCCCTTCTCTAAAAAAAGTAGAAAAATCAGCCAGGTGTTGTGGCAATTACCTATAGTCCCAGCAACTAGGGAGGCTGAGGCAGAAGGATCACTTGAGCCGAGGAGTTTGAGGTTGTGGTGAGCTACGATGACACCACTGCAGTCTAGCCTGGGCAGCAGAGCTAGACCCTGTCTCCAAAAGGAAGAAAAAGTAAAAGTTATTGTGTCTGATTTCAGTGTTTGCATTTATCCTCTGGGTTTTTCTCTCCACTTCCCCATCAAAAGTCTTACAAGGAAAGTATCACTGTCACTATTTTTTTTTTTTAAGAGACAGAGTCTCACTTTATCGTCCTCAGTAGAATGCCACAACTCACAGCAACCTCCAGCTCTTGGGCTTAGGCCATTCTCTTGCCTCAGCCTCCCAAGTAGCTGGGACTACAGGCACCTGCCACAACGCCTGGCTATTTTTTGTTGCAGTTTGGCTGGGGCCGGGTTTGAACCTGCCACCCTCGGTATATGGGGCCAGCGCCCTACTCATGAAGGTTTGGGATAGCATCTAGGCAGCAAATTTCAGCAGTAAAATTATAATCACACACCATCCCTTCTCCAGACAGCAAAGCACCAACTTATTCTCTGCATCCAACACTTCTCATATAGGATCCCCAGTGGCAGAGCCATGGGGGTATTACGGGAAACATGATATGAATGATGCTGGGTTGGAGCTTCTGCTTCTGTTTTCTGAGCTCACTGTGTCTTTGAAGCCTCATCTCCACTTTTTCCCTGTATTTCAACCTGACAGAGCTACTTATTGTTCCTGAACAAAATCCACATGCTGCTGTTTCTGTGTTTTTGCTTGTATCAGTGGCTTTCTGATTTAATCATAGAATCCTTTCTTCAAGCAAAATCTTTCATGGTTGTCTAATGCAGGGTGTCTCAACCCCAGCACACTTGGTATTTGGGGCCAGATAATTCTTTGCTATGAGAAACTGTCCTATGCATTGTAGGATGTTTATTAGCAACTTTGGCCGATAAATCCACTAGATTCTAGTAACATCCCCCAGTTGCAACAACCAAAAATGTCTTCAGTCATTGCCAAGTGTCCCCCAGGGAGGTATATCTCATGTGCAAGAAAGAGAGACAAGAGCTGCTCTAGTTAGTGAAAGGGTGGGAGGCTTGGAGCCCACAAAGCTGGCTATCCTCCTGCTCCCCAGCACAGCCCCAGCTCCCTGAAGCAGCTGAATGGAACTCCAAGTTCTCCAAGGAGCACGGATGTCTACACACACAACATACATACACCCACGCACCAGAACTGCTGCCCCCATTGCTATCTATTAAAACCCTAAATGTCTTTCAAGACCTAGAGCAAATCTGCCTCTTCTCTGAAATTTTCACTAATCTGCCATCTAACATGTCCCTCCTTTACTCTGCATGATATCTTGAGCCCTCTCTCTGGAGCCCCTGCGTTACACACTGGCATTCGTGCGTCTCTTTGCACACGCCGTGCTGCACAGTGCAGTGTCTTGCACCATAGTCTGCTGGGATAGCTGGGTCCTTAAGGATGAGTAGGATTCGGCAGAGGGAGAGAGAAGGAGCATATAGGAGGAGAGTCACGAAGCTGCAGAACAGGTTGAAGGGCCAGGACATGACCTAATTTTTAAGAGAGACCTACAAAATGAGATAGACGAGAGGGGTAGATTAAAATCACACCGTTAATAATTGTATGTGTCATGCTAAGGAGATTTGACTTTGTCCTGTAGGAAATGATAAGATTTTAAAGGTGAAAAGATGAAGGTCAAATGCTGAGAGCTGAGCTCTCAATTTTGAGGTAAGTGGAGGTGGAGAGGCACGCACGTGTCCGCGAGCTAGGAGGTAATTTAGACCGGCTGGATGAAAATGAGGATGAGTTTGGTGGTTTGAAACTGCTGTTCTGGGGACTAGGGGGAAAATGCTGATGACATTTCAATCAAAATATAATATCTCGGCTCGGCGCCTGTGGCTCAGCGGGCTAAGGTGCCAGCCATGTACACCTGAGCTGGCGGGTTCGAATCCAGCCCGGCCCGCCAAACAACAATGACGGCTACAACCAAAAAATGGCCAGGCGTTGTGGTGGGTGCCTGTAGTCCCAGTTACTTGGGAGGTGGAGGCAGGAGACTCGCTTGAGCCCAGGAATTGGAGGTTGCTGTGAGCTGTGATGCCACAGCACTCTATCCAGGGTGACAGCTTGAGGCTCTGTCTCAAAAATATATATATAATATCTCAAATACCATGGATCATCCCACTGGGGCTGAAAAAAGACACATTTATGTTGGAACTAATGAAGAGGCTTGTTCTGTTTATTTTTGGAAGGTTGACAGTGTTTGAAAAACGCCTTAATAGAGGGTAGTGGCATGAGAGGGAGGAGAGAGTGAAGGGAATGGAGTAGAAAAAGCAGCCACCAGGGTGTCATAGAAACCCAGCCTGGGAGGGCAAGGAAGGTACGGAAGGAGAGCTATTGTGAAGGAGAAACTGCTGGTAACCGAGAAAGCGTGAGGCTGAAGCTTCCACTAAAATGCAGAGACTTAAAGAGGGAACAACTTCCAAAAAACATCTTCCTCAAATGGGATGACTATCAGACGTAGTATTGTTGTTTCCTCCCGTCCACAGTAACAGTAGCCTAAATAATCTGACATCATTTCCATTTCAGTTAAGTCGTACCCAAACACCTTGCTTCTCTTTTTCCATTTTTCACATTCTCACGACACTCACTCATGGTCTTTGTTGGGGCAGGCCCCAGCCAGACACTTGCCTAGAAGTTTATATACCTATATACAGAGGGTGCGAAAAATATATATACACCTTTTAAGGAAGAAAAAATCTGTATTAAATTTGTAACACTCTGGCGTAGCGCCAGTGGCTCAACAGGCTAAGGCGCCAGCCACATACACCTGAGCTGGTGGGTTCGAATCCAGCCCGGGCCCGCCAAACAACAATGGTGGCTGAAACCAAAAAATGGCCGGGTGGGTGCCTGTAGTCCCAGCTACTTGGGGGGCAGAGGCAGGAGACTCGCTTGAGCTCAGGAATTGGAGGTTACTGTGAGCTGTGATGCCACAGCACTCTATCCAGGGTGACAGCTTGAGGCTCTGTCTCAAAAAAAAAAAAAAATTTGTAACACTCAAGTTGCATTTGACTTCTGCAATTGTGAGAGGCGCTCAATGTGACTTGTATTTGTTCTTTTGTCATGGATATATATTGAGCATTACAGTTTTAACACAGTTTTTCCTTTTTTTAAAATGTGTATACCTTTTTTTGGTACCGTGTGTGTGTGTGTGTGTGTGTGTGTGTGTGTGTGTGTGTGTGTGTGTCTAAGAGTTTATATATATGTGTGTATATATTTCTGAGCATACACACACACACGTATATAATCTCATTTAACCTGACTATAGTCCTGGGCAATAATTACTATTACTTATCTCCATTTCACATGTGGAAAACTGAGGCCAGGTCTTTTTCAACAATACCCCGCTAGTGAGTGGTGGAGTTTAGGATTTGAAGCCAGGCAACCTGGATGCAGAGACTGCAGGCTTAACCACTACCCATCCCACCTTTCTATTCAAAGAGAAGAAATCTATTTAAATAGTAATTCCTTTACATTGATTTGGCATCTTTGCTACTAAATCACAGAGTTATCAAACCATAACAGCAGAAGAATCGCCTGTCATTACAGGAACCTCTGAAACAGACCCACACTCCGGCTGCAGCAGATACACACTGAAGGCGGACAGAACCCAGTGCCCAAGCGGGTCATCGGGAACAACAGTCGTCTACACGTGCGAGTTCATCAGTCCCCACGGAGCCAGAGCCAGCAAGGACATAAAAGTGACATTCATCTCTGTGGGTAAGGACTCTTTCACTGGAACTTTTAGCCGTACATATGCTACAGAAAGCTTTGGTAATCTGACCCTTTGTGATCATTTTACAGTGAGAACAAGTGTTTTCTAATCTCTCAGTTTCATTAGTTCTCTTAGAAGTATCATTTCTCCTCATATTCTGAGGCATTATAAATTCACCCCAGCTGCAAAAATGGGGCATTAAAAACTTGCTTTTCTGTCTTTTAAAAATGAACTGTTTGAAAAAAAAAATAAAAAAAATAAAAAAATAAAAATGAACTGTTTGATCAGTCATCAGATCTCTTTTGAACAATTTTAGAGAAAGGCTGATACAAGCAGTACTTGTTACTCCGGTTCATGCTTCCTGCTATTGTGACTTAGCATTTTTACAAAAATCAAGGTTAGATTTATGTGGACACGGGCCCACATAAACTTCAGAGTTAAAGCTGGGCGCGCCAAACTGCGCTCACTGCAGAAAACTGCAAATTGTTTAAAATACCCATGCGTTCTTCTAGGGCAATAAAATTTTCAGGTAAACATAATCTCCCTCCAATTTATGGAAAAACTAACCAAGAGTACATAGATACCTCCATTAGGACAAACAGGGATTAAGAATATTTAATGATAATTATCTTAAGAAATGGATAAATCCAAATGTAAACATAATTTAAAGTTTTTTGAAACATTTTTTTGAACACTTTGTGAAAGGAATGTGTTTTATCATGATCCTAATAAGGCTGATAGTGTGTATTTTTGCTTCCCAAATTAAATTTTTTTCCATTAAAAAATATTCACTATAAAGTTACTCCTATTTGCAAAAAAGAGACGTATCTTAGGAGCGTATTTATCCTTTGCTGAAAATCCCTAGTCTGATAGTTTGGAACCTCATCTGAAAAAGAAGAAAATGAAATTCAAGGTTCCATGAGCCTTTTTCTTTTCACTCTCAGAAACAGCTAAACCTTAGAGAGATCCCTTCAGCCAGTGAGGGAACTCAAGAAACTTGCTTGAATGACTCTGGGGAGTTATCTGAACTAGGGAGAGCCTTGGTTTCTTTTGATTATGGTGAAGAATTCAGTTTACATTGATTGGAAAAGCAGGCCAGTATCACCAGGCTCAAGACAGCAGGTGTTCGCCTGTAGTAGGTGAAAGTTAGGGCGGTGCCTGTGGCTCAAGGAGTAGGGCATTGGCCCCATATATTGGAGGTGGCAGGTTCAAACCTGGCCCCAGCCAAAAAACTGCAAAAAAAAAAAAAAAATAATAATAATAATAAAATAAAGAAAAAAGAAAGCAAAAGTGAGCTGCATCTTAATGTGCCAACACGTGAAAGATATGCTCAGAGAGAAGAGGAAAGATAGAACCAGAGCCAAAAGGAGTGAGATGCTCGTAAAAGCTTGTAAGATATTTGTAATGGTCTTATCAACATTTTTGGTGAATGATTTCTTATGAATCTATGAGAACTGTATAATTCTAATTGTACACATACACATAAATAATTATGATAGTTATATAGTTATAATTATAATGAAGGTACTTAGCTTGCCTGAGACGTCCAGGTATAACCATTGGGGAAATACACCCTACGATCCTCCTCCTTCAAATGTAGTTGCAGATTGACTGTTTTGTTTATTAAGCACTGACTCTGTGAACGCTGGGGCACTGGGGATGCAAACACACAAGAAGTCGAAGCTGGCCCTTCCGGGCTCACGCTGTTGTGGAGGAAAGCTATAGAAAGAGAGAACTTAGTGTACAATGTGGTAGTATAAAAAAGTTATCTCAGAAGAGTGGTAAGGGAAGCTGTTCCAGGAACCAGGGTTTGCTCTCCCTCAAGGTGTCACGGAAGAGGTTGGCGGGGAGCTGGGGTGAAGTCAACACTCCTAAGTTTGCAACCTTTTGCCCTGCTGATCATCAGGAGATAATTCCAGCCTCAAAAGGGAAGTGCCCGAGGTCCTAAGGCATGTGATGGAAATGAGTACAGTTCAGAGCACCACCCGGAACAGCCTAGAAACAAGTAAAGCCCAGGAGCAGCAAGGTACTACTCTGGCATTGACACAAGTAGGGTCAGGACGGTCTGCTTTCTCTGTCTCCCTCTGAAATTTCACTCATGTGTCAATGTCACCAGAAAGACTAAACGTTGGATTTGTTGTTGGTTTTGTTTTGTCTGTTTTGTTTACATTTTTTTCAGCCAACCTAACAATAACTCCGGACCCAATTTCTGTTTCTGAGGGACAAAACTTTTCTATAAGATGCATCAGTGATGTGAGTAACTATGATGAGGTGTATTGGAACACTTCTGCTGGAACTAAAATCTATCAAAGATTTTATACTACAAGGAGGTATCCTGACGGAGCAGAGTCAGTACTGACAGTCAAGACCTCCACCAGGGAGTGGAATGGTGAGTGAAAAGCCCAGTGCTGTCTTGTGCTGCCTGGGTCCCTGGAAGTAAGTTAGCACCCCTGGAGGGGCTGCTCTCACCAGCCACTTTGCTTTAAATATGTCTTTACATTTAATGCAACAGTGTTTTGGAGGAAGATGTCATTATTCCCATTTTACAGATGGAGAGACTGAGGCCCTAAAGAGTAATAACTACACCTAGGCTTAAACCTAGCTTAAGTTGCAGAGCCAGGAATGGAACTAATCTAACTAATCTCTCTGATTCCAAAACCAGTGCTCTTGTTAATAAGTTAGGAAGACTGTTTTTAAAAGGACGTTTATTAGACTGCTGGGAGTGATGGTGCTATTAAAAAAACTAGGCAAAAATTTTATATGTCTGTTCCAATGAAAAAAAAATTTAATTTCCTATTCAGCCCTGTACATTGTTGGGAGGAAATGCAAATCTTTAGAAGCAAAGAGAATTGGATAGGCAGAACTGCTGCTATAATAACTCATATTTATTGAGCCTTTACTCTAGGTAGGCACTATGCTGCGTATTTAAATAAATTAATTGATTTAAAAACAATAAACCTAGAGGATAATGTTACTATTATTCCCATTGTACAGATGAAAACACTGAGACCCGGGGAGTTTGAGTAAACTACTCAAGGTTGTACATCTGGTAAATGGCAGAGTCAGGATGTAAACCCGGGTTGCCTGGCACCAGTGGTAAAGCCTTAACGGCTCTACTCTGAAGCCTCTCATTGACTGTAAAGTTAACCAGTCGAGATTCTGTGAGTCCCATGTCATCTTTAGTTTTTCATAAGAGGCCTATCCACCACTGTAGAAATAACTAGTTATTGTTCGGGCTGCACTTGGCAGTATACAATCAAGAGATGGAAGTATTTTTCTCCTAGGTGTACCTCCAACCTACTCTGTCCAGTTGCTCTTTCCTACTGCTGGGCAATAATCTAAGAGGAACTGTAGCTTTTCCAGTCACATTAAGTAGTCCCATGCTGGTTATTGAAAACAAATCCATTCCGATCTAAACCTGTTACACTTTCATTTTATATCCAATGTAATTCCCCCTTCCTCCCAGCAGGAATTAAGAGGAGTTCTATTGCTTCTCTCCTGTTCTACATCTTTTCCCTTTGGCTAGCTGCTGCTACTGGCTCTCCCAGAGTTGGGGCAAAGAAAGGGAATGTAAAGAATGTGGAAAGGTCTTACTTCACTGCAGGAGCCATTGTCATCTTGCTGTGCTGTCTCCAGGGCCCAAATGGTGGCTTGTCCTCTGCTGCCATGGTGTCCTGCCACCTGAGGGACCTGCTCCCTTAGAGATGAGAAGAGAGGCTCTTTGTAACACCACCGTGCTCCATCAGGTTAAAACTCTCTTCGGAAAATGCCCCATCCCTGCACACATCAAAATTCCCATTTATTGCTTGGTTTGGTGAAACAATCTTGGAGTAGGAATTGGAAACCTGGCTTGAAACCCTACTCTGCCCCTAAAAGATAAGCCACTTAATTTGATTGGAATGTAAGTGCGTATTCAGGTGGTATTGGTTGGTCCTTTGCTACATGGAGAAGCCAGGAAGAGGGACTATTCAGCGTTTTCTCCTGCCGTGAGCAGGAAGCTGTGGTGTGCCCTTAACTCAAGAGGGAAAATTAAGCCTTTTCTCAACCTTCCCAGCAAATCCCTTTTAAGAGCAATGATTTCACGCCATCTCATTTCTGCTTCCTTCCACTCAGGAACCTATCAGTGCATCTTTAGATATAAGAATGTGTACAGTATCGCAACCAAAGACGTCACTGTTCACCCGCTGCCTCTGGAGGCAAATATCATGGTTGATCCCTTGGAAGCCAGTGTTCCCTGCAGTGGTTTCCATCACATCAAATGCTGCATAGAGGAGGACGAAGACTACAAAGTCACCTTCCAGATAGGCTCTTGGTTCGCGCCTGCTGGTAAGATGCCGACCGCTAGATTGTTGGCGTATGTTACTTCACATATGGGGTGTCTGCAAACTTACTATGAAAACAGAGATCCGGAACACAGGACTGTATCATCAGAGGTAGAATTAACCAAGTAGAACCCCAGGAACCTTCCTTTTACTTGTGGCTGTTGGTTCATTGGTTTGTGGCTAACCCTTGGGAGTCTGTGAGGGTGGAGCCCATTCTTTTTAGTGGATGCTATTGAAGACAGTTTTATAATACCTTCAGAGGATTGCCACCTCCTCAGTGTGGCAGACTAGATATTCTGATAGTCTTTCTCTCCACACTATACAAGGGCCACAAAAATATTTTTAAACGCATAATTGAGCATGCAAAAAAGTAAGAAAAATAACCAAGGACTAAAAATAGAGGAAAAATGTTAGAACTGAGACTTTAATGAATGCTAAAGCTTCACCGTGAACATTTGTCAATATCAAAAACCCAGAATCCTAGGTTTTAAGACTCTGAGGGTATTAGAGAAAAGACTTTGCTCTCTAGCAGTAACTGAGGCCTCTCCAATCAATTCGCACAATATCAGAACCTTCAAAGGGTTGCACGCTTAATAATAGAGAAGGCCAGGAAAGCAAAATCCACCTGCCAGAATTAAGAGCACGGTCTCATCTTTGGGTTGACAAAAAGTTTCCCGTGAGAAGTGTAATTGTCCTGCTGTCCCCACGTTTGGACTTTGAGTTTATACTGTCAGTGAGGTTCAGGACCCCCGAGCTGAAGTTACAGTTGTCCATTGGTAGCCTTCTATGGCATTTGGCAAAAACAAAAACAAAAAGGCGCATCTGCCAGATGCGCCAATCCAAATCCCTCGGAATTTCTAAAGATTAAGGTCAAGCAAACATGAGCTCAAACCCCCACATCTCAAAACAGAGACACCTTCATGAGGGATTGATAAGTTCATTCCTTTTTTCAATGACTGTTCTTCAGGAATTGCTCAAGGTAAGACGCCATAGCAGGCAATGCCAGGGAGACAAGAGAGGAAGGGCACATATTTGAACACCCAGGAAGTCCATGTCATAAAAGACCATGTGTATACCATTAAATATCCAAAAAAAAGTAATACAGATTGAACAAAAGAAGTACAGGTTCAGAAAAATGGGGCCCCAATAAAGGCTGCAGTGTTTAGAGAAGGCCGCATGGTAGGGGAGATCCACCTGGAAACATGTCAACATTCTGTGATCACCACGTGACATTCCACACTTTCTGTGTGCCACACACTGAGATCAGCACGGGGAGATGCAAATGCAAAGAAGAGCAGGCACTTCCTCTTCAGGGGCTTATGGTCTAGTGGAGGAGACAGACCCATAAGGGGCGACTCTAAACCAATGTGGTAGAGGCAGGAGAGGACAGGTAAAGGCATCGTGCACCGGCCATGATGGGGTTTAGATAGGAAGAGGGATCCCAGGAAGGCTGAAAAGCCCTTCTGATTGTCAAAAATGTGTGGCATGGACTTGGCTCCCGAGTGGTAGAGGTGAAGTTTGGGCTAGTGCACGGGCAAATGGGGCTTGTTTACTTCTAAGAGCCAGAGGCAGAACCATGAAAATATCATAGGTAAAATCACATTAAAAAGGAATTTGGCACGTTCCTGGGGAAAGTTAATCCGTATTAAATGGTCTTAACAAAATTTGTCCTTTGGCTACACATGTTGTGACTTAATTCTTTCAACAACTCTGTCTTTTAGCAAAAGAAGTCACTGTAAAGCAAGTGTGCTACAAACACAGGTTCAGTGCAAACTCAGTTTCCTGGTGTTCAAAAACTATTGAGGTGTTTTGTCATTTTACCAATGCTGCTAATAATTCAGTCCGGAGCCCATCTATGAAGCTTAATCTGCTTCCTGGTAAGAGCGTTTGGCTACTTTAAAATGTTATTGTCTGGAACAGTCATTCATTTATTCTTTGGCTCCCTCATCCCTCTGTCTAATAACTACCTGTTAGACACCTTCCCTGTGGCCTCGGGCTCCCCACGGGGAATGGAAAGAAAAAAGCTGTGTTCTGGGGCCTCAAGCCCACGGGAGAGGTATGTGGATTAAAAAGACAGACAGGTAGAGGACATGTGGTTGGGAGGCTGGAAGAGGCTGCCAGCTTTAGCTTTGCTGAAGGTGGGTGGGAGGAGGCAATGCAGAAGCCTTGAAGAAGAAGCCGTGCTCCTGTGCCTGGGAGGCTGAGTGGTTCCCAGGCAGGCAGGAGCAACAGTATCTGTGTGAGGTTGGGGTTCTTCTGAATCTCAGTGAAGGAAGGGTGTCTCTACCAGCACTCTTTTCCCAAGACACAGCTACATGAAAAGAACTGATCTCCAGGGTAGACAGTGCCTTTCCCAGCCTTTTGCCATCACTGAGCCACATGCCCTTGTGTAATGCCTTCCCTGGAAGGGGCTGACGTGTGCAACCATTTCTAGCAAAGCCCAGGCTACCAAGCTCTCCTCAGTAGCAGCAGAGGGGCCAGGGATAAATGCGACCCCGAGCTTCTACCATAAGCAACCTCCCTCCCCCAATTTGAATCTTCCCGGTGACAGGACTCTTGGCCCGTGAAGCAGCCATGGCTCTATCACCAAGCTTGTTTGAAGTTACTGAGTCACTTGCAGTCATTCTCACACGTGTTGGTCACTGGGCCCTGGACACTAAAGCAGGAAGCAATTTAGAATCGCTGTCCCTAGACACCACCAAGCACAGTCCGTACAGGGGGGCAGCAAAGGTCACCCCATCACTGTCCCTGCCCTCCTTCCCCCCCTCTTAGCCAGCGTGTTTTATTCACTCATCTTTGCCCCCCCTCTTTCTTTATACCATATCTGATATTCCTTTCCCAGTAGAAATGACTTCTGTATTTCCAGATTGTATACAGTAGTTGAAATCACAATTAATGCTAAATGAAAATGTTGCTGAGGGAAGGTTCTACGCATGAGAGATTGCAACAAACATCATTTCCCCACTCCTGTCTGGCTGAGTGGCAGTGAAATAGAGCCACCATGACGGGAAGCCGAAAGGAGTGTCAGGAACAGGGACTCATTTATCCACTCGCTCCCTCGTCCATCCATCCAATAAATACCTGTCAGACACCTCCACTGTGGCGGCCTGCAGCTCACCATGGGGACTGCAAAGAAATAAGTTACGTCTCAGAGCCTCGAGCCGAGGGGCGGCTAGGCTAAAACTAGGAGATTCAGGCCAGGGAGCTGGGATTGTGGCCGTGCTTCTCAACCTTCTCAGCTCACTGGAATCTCCAGGGATGCTCAGAAAACTTCTGATCCTCGAATCCCAGTCCCAGAGATTCTGGCTTACTCAGCATGGATGTTGGCATTTTCAGAAGCTCCCCGCATGACTATAAAATGACACAGTTGAGCATCTCTAGATTAAGGCATCAACTGTGTTACAAAAAGCAAGGACAGATTACAGAAGTCAGGTTTGTGTGGAAAGCGGTGAGAAGCTTTGGAAAATCTGGGGCAAAACTAAGACATTGGGTGGCTCTGAGAAGGTCACTGAAATGAAGAGAAACATGACTTCAAATACCAAAATTCTGCCCCCAGCTGACCTTCTTTCTGGTACCTTTTCTCTTCCTGTTGGCTTAATTTCTGTCACTGTCGCAGGGAAGAACGTCACATGTCAAGACCCCACACTGGGCGTCGGGGAGCCTGGGAAAGTCATCCAGAAGCTGTGCCAGTTCTCAGACGTCCCCAGCAGCCCCGGCAGTCCCCTGGGTGGCACCATCACTTACACATGCGCAGGCTCCCAGTGGGAGGAGGCGAGGAACAACTGTATCTCTGCCCCGATAAACAGTCTGCTCCTGCTGGCCAAGGTGATCCTTGAACCCTTGACACAGAGCTCCTGGTGGGGGCATCCATCTAGGGATCAAATTTCTCAACACACAGGAAAGTGGGCTTAGGGATTGTTCATGTGGCTCTAGAAGGTCATTTATGTGCTTATGTCTGAAGGAGGTGCAACCCTACCAATGCTTCCAAATGCTTTAATTCAAATATGAAGGCAACAGTATGTGTGTTCTGCTCTAGAACCGGCTGAACACCTTGACTTTGACGTCTCACTATCTGTGTCCAGTTACCTCCAAGGAGCAGGGGTATTATCCTCTCTCCATTGCCGTTTTTTAATAATTTGGATGTCAAGCAAATAACTCTAAGCTTTTCAGAAAGAGGAACAACATAAAATATAAGATTCATTGATTAAAAATAATAGGTTTGAGATTGGGCCAGGCACCGTTGCTCATGCCTTTAATCTTAGCATTCTGGGAAGCCAAGCCAGTGGATTGCCTGAGCTCAGGAGTTTGAGACCAGCCTGAGTAAGAGCGAGACCCTGTCTTCACTTAAAAAAAGGAAAACTAGGTGGGCCTGGTGGTGGGCACCTGTAGTCCTAGTTACTTGGGGAGGGTGAGGCAGGAGGATCAATGAGCCTAAGAGTTTGAGGTTGCTGTGAGTGATGATGCTGCTGTGCCACTGTACCCAGGGTGACTGAGTGAGACTCTTTCTCAAAAAAAAAAAAAAAAAAAAAGAGAGAGAGAGAGAGAAGAAAAGACAAGGAAAAAAAAAAAAAAAAAAGGAAGGTAGAAATTATAATTTGAGCTTAATGTGGGCCCTGGTCCCAATTCTAGATACTTAGATATACTTTCAGTGGAAACAGGCTCCTGCCTATCTCTCATGCGCCTTTGGATTTATCCATTCAGCATATATTTTTGGGGCTCTTCCTATGTGCCAAGTTGTGACTTGTACTGTGTTAGACATTGTAGGATAAGTAAAGAATACAGAGAAATGTAACACATGATGTCCATGTGTTTAAGGAGTTTGTAGTTTAACTGGAGTGATATTGAAATTCAAACAATTTCACTAGAGATGTCACAGATGTAAACTATGTTAAATAAAACAAGTGCTTGTGCACTCAGAGGAAGGAGCTCCCCTGGGTTGGAACACGCTTCAAAGGCCTCCTATCAAAGATAGAAATTGAGCTCATTCTATTTGTGAGCAGGAGTTAGAGAGTCAGGAAACAGAAGTGTAGTCATTCCAGGTAAGGTGACCATATAGTCTATCATCCACATCAGTACACATTTTGAGCAAAAAAGAGGGCACTCTTAATAATCACACTGGGATAAATGATATAAACCAGAAGTATCGCAGGAAAACTGGAAAGGACAGTCACTTTACTGACAAGCAGGTTAGCGATCAGAGGAAAAGCAGAGTGCAAATATCCTTCTGTGCGTGACAATTTTACTCTACTGCAATTGAGTAAAACTGAGTTCTGTAGAAATCACATCTCTCCACCTTTTTGCTTCTACTTAGGAAGATTAGGTTAACGTATCTTTTACTGCTCGACTTACATGTGAGGTCTTATGTCATATTCCCTTCTGAAAAGTGCGCATGGGTGGTTTTGACATAAGTACATCCCCTTACAGTGCATACTTACTTTTGTGGGAATGGAGAGAAAAGGGAACTCGCGACCTGAGAGATCCGGTCACAAGCGGATCTGTCGGGCTTGCCGGCTGGAATGACTAACGAGCTGTCTGTTTTGGCTCCTGTCCTACTAGGCTTTGATCCGGAGCCCCTCTCAGGAAGAGAAGCTCCCTACATACCTACAGGATCTTTCTGTTAGCACAGACCTGGTGAAACACGAAATCCTCTCATCCCCTGGGAGCCTGGGGGCCGTTATTAACATCCTGGATTTGATCTCCACAGTTCCAATCCAAGTAAATTCAGAAATGATGACGGTGAGTTGGCCTCAGCTTTGCAGGAGTTTTGGGTCTTACCTTTCACCCTTCAGTACTTGTGTTCCAGACACATGATTCCTCCCCACGGCAGCGTCTTCTCTGTCTTTTCAGTCATTAGAGTCACAGTAGAGGCACGTGCTTTGCCAGTTGTAGCTTTTAGGACATGAGGGAGTGCTTCCAGTACTTATTTGGGGACCTTAAGAATATTTCCTCAGTGAATCTCTGCTTTAGTTTCTTCTTTAAAACAGAGTGAATTCTCATCTGGAAATTCTCATCCAGGAAAACTAGGAGTTAAAGGTTTTCAGAATTTGTGCAAGGTGAGATTTTCAAAGTTCTAGCACTAAACATGAATTTTGAAATGATCAAGGTTCTGGGAGGAAAGAGTTTATTTACCCACAAGAGTTCAAATGCAGAGGCTTTAATGAAGGGGTTCTTACGGAGGGAAAAGCCAGGGTTAACAAACAAAGAAATAATGAGGTACGCAGAGATCAGCACCAATACCAGCCCCCGAGGGAAAGGAGAGGAAATGGTGCAGGCAGAGTCCACCTTAGAGGAGGGAACGGTCCACAGGGGCCAAGGGCTGGGAACCTCACAGCTATAACCAGAGCTATGCTGAGAAGAATAAAGACCAGGGACAGGGGTGGTTGGTAGCTGGGAAAATGTATCTCGGCTTCTCTCTTCCCCCATCCTCCCATCTCCTGCCAGTGCTGTGCATGGGCAGAACCCAACCAGAGGCCAACTGGCAACAAGCTTAGGGACAGAGTCCAAGAAGTTGTGTATGTTTCCTAGGGCTGGTGTCATTCACAGCTTACAATGATAGAAATTTATTCTCATACAGTTCTGGAGGCTAGAAGTCTAACATAGAAATTTATTCTCATACAGTTCTGGAGGCTAGAAGTCTAACTGTATGAGAAATTTATTCTCACACAGTTCTGGAGGCTAGAAGGTATCTGCAGGGCTACATCCCCTCCAGAGGCTTCAGAGAATACCCCTTCTTTGCCTCTTCCAGTTCCTGGCAGCTTCTGTCACTCTGTGGCTTGTGACTGCAGGACTCCAGTGTGACCCTGTCTTCAGATGGGCTCTTACTCTCCACTTATCTTCTCCTCCTCTGTCTCTGTAAGAATATTTGTCACTAGATTTGAGGTCCACCTAGTTAATCCACGATCAATCCTTAATTTAATTACATCTACTCCAAATAAGGCAACATTCAAGGAGTTTAAGTATTAGGATATGCCATTGGGGGGGGGCAGGGAGTATCATTTCAAGATTCTATAGGGTTCATACTTCCCAAGAACAGAACAAGGCGAGGAAGGGCAAATAATTTACCGGAATGGAAAAATGACAAGCCCATATATGTCTATGGGGGAGAGAATTAAGTTGTATCGCATGTGGCTTGGTACTTGTAGCTCAGCAGCTAGGACACCAGCCACATGCACTGGGGCTGGCGGGTTTGAACCTGGGTAGGGTCTGCCAAACAACGATGACAACTATAACAAAAAAATACCCGGGCATTGTGGTGGGCATGTGTAGTCACAGCTACTAGGAAGGCTGAGGCTAGAGAATGGCTTAAGCCCAAGAGTTTTGAGGTTGCAGTGAGCTGTGATGCTACGGCACTCTGCCTACAGTGACATAGTGAGACTCTGTCTCAAAAAAACAAAACAAATTTTGTATCGCACAAAAGAAGGATGCCTTTGACCACACTTGCATAGCTCATCTGATGCTCAGGATTTGAGATAGTCCCCTGAGCATCCTCACTCTTCCTGGTAAGATTCCACCCACCAAAAACACTTTACAGGCGTGAGATCGAAAAGAAGATACAGAAAAATAATAAATACCTTTGCCAGCCTGGTGGGTTGGCCTTGGTGAGTAGGATGAGTCTGTGTGTGTTTGGGGGAAGGAGTACACAGTCTTGGGGACCCACCCTCTGCTAACCTGTGCCATAGGAAGGCAGGTCACAGATCCCTACTGCCTCTGAGGTTTCCTTTTCCTCTGATCACCTGTGTCCACTTAACCAGTTTCTAGGAAGATGTTATTTTTTGCTTTTATGATTGAAAGAATTTGGTTGGTTTGACCCCATGCCGTGTCACTTACAGCATGTGCTTTCCACCGTGAACATCATCCTCAGCAAGCCGGCCTTGAACACCTGGAAGGTTTTACAACAGCTGCAGATCACCCATAGCTCCCAGCTGCTGCACTCAGTGGAACGATTTTCCCGAGCGCTGCAGTTAGGAGACAACCCCTCCGCGTCCTTCTGCCAAGCCAACGTGCAGATGAGCAGCATGGTCATCAGATCCAGCCACCCCGAAGCCTATGAACAGAGGTTTGTTTTCTCAGAGGCTGACCTCTGGGGCAACATCATCATTGACAAGAGCCAGCTGGAAAACTTGGAGCCAGATTCATCTATTGTCACCGTGGCTTTCCCAACTCTCCAGGCCATCCTGGCCCAGGATGATCAGAAAAGGAATTTTGCAAACAGCTTAGTGATGACAACCACTATCAGCCACGACATCACCACTCCGTTCAGGATTTCCATGACCTTTAAGAACAACAGCCCTTCAGCAAGGGAAGCAAAATGTGTCTTTTGGAACTTCAGCCTCGCCAACCACACGGGGGGCTGGGACGGCAGTGGGTGCCATGTTGAAGAAAACAATGAGGACAATATCACCTGTGTCTGTGACCACCTAACTTCATTCTCCGTCCTCATGTCCCCTGACTCCCCGGACCCTGGTTCTCTCCTGGGGATCTTGCTGGATATCATTTCTTACATCGGGCTGGGCTTCTCCATCCTGAGCTTGGCAGCCTGTATAGTTGTGGAAGCTGTCGTGTGGAAATCGGTGACCAAGAACCGGACTTCCTACATGCGCCACGTCTGCATAGTGAACATTGCCGCCTCCCTTCTGGTCGCCGACACTTGGTTCATCGTGGTTGCCGCCATCCAGGACAGTCACTACGTGCTCTGCAGGACGGCCTGTGTGGCCGCCACCTTCTTCATCCACTTCTTCTACCTCAGCGCCTTCTTCTGGATGCTGACCCTGGGCCTCATGCTCTTCTACCGCCTGGTTTTCATTCTACACGAAGCCAGCAAGTCCAGGCAGAAGGCCATTGCCGTCTGTCTGGGCTACGGCTGCCCTCTCGCCATCTCCATCATCACAGTGGGGGCCACCCAGCCGCGGGATGTCTACACGAGGAAGGATATCTGCTGGCTTAACTGGGAGGACACCAAAGCCCTGCTGGCCTTTGCTGTCCCAGCGCTGATGATTGTGGTTGTGAATGTGACCATCACCGTTGTGGTCATCACCAAGATCCTGAGGCCTTCCATTGGAGACAAGCCATGCAAGCAGGAGAAGAGCAGCCTGTTTCAGATCAGCAAGAGCATTGGGGTCCTCACGCCACTCTTGGGGCTCACTTGGGGCTTTGGTCTCGCCACCGTGTTCCCAGGGACCAGCCTGGTATTCCATATCATATTTGCCCTTCTCAATGCCTTCCAGGTGAGTTTGGCAGTGCTGAGCTCTCAGGAAGCTTTTATTTCTGTGGGACAAATGAATAATAGAAACATAAACAGGAGAAGGAATGGGGAATGCATTTAGTTTCCAAGGAAGCCTTAGCCCTAAAGAGCAGTAATTATAAGAATTCGATGAGACAGGAAGGACACATACTTCTGCTCCCTTGGAAATTCATACTTTTTATTACCTGCATTATAATTTAGTCACATATGCCAGTCTCTCCTAAATGTCCTGATTATGCAAGCAGAGGAAAGTCCTTTTTCTCAATTGGATTCTGCTATTTATTCAGGATTATCTTGGTGCCCTTTTTTAGCTTCTAAATGAAAATCCTGTCTTTGTGAGGACAGGGATTGCATTGCTCTTGTTATATCCACAGCACCTTCTAGAGACCTTGGTACAGAGTAGGTTCTCTGCAACTACTCCAATGAATTGAGTGCTGTGCGCTACATAATAGATTCCCTGGAAATAATTTTTGGAAAAAAAAAAATCAAAGAATGAAGGCCATAATATCAGACAATCTGCTTGATTATAATAACATGAAAAGACATCTTTGCTCTCCTGCAGTTATATATAACCATATTATTAATATAATGCAAACCAGTGTGTCAGAAAAGCTAAAACAGAGGTATAGACAATAAGGCTTTGACACACAAAGAAAGGGAGTCATTAATCCTGTTTCACCCAGGTAAGAGGTGGTAAGGGTAGGAAAACCTGCCCAAGGATCCCTGCCCCCGTGAGAGAGGGAGAAGGAAGGGGCTGGAAGTGAAACTAAAGCAGTGTCTCCTAGATGCTTTTGCCACGGCCATATCAACCCCGATTTCTGCTACTGGGCCTCTGGCTGCAAACTACAGGGCTCATGTCCATGACCTTCCTGGTATGCCTCAGATGGAAGAAACTAGTTGTCCTACCTGATATCCTCAATTCTCATCACAACCGTGTGGGCAACACTGTAGACATAAGAGGTGTATTTAATAACATAGCCAGTAGGACCTCCAGTTCACAACTGAAGGAAAATGGGGAAATAGAAAATATCCTCCCAACAGCGTGACATTTAGAGTCCCTTAGCGTGGACCTATCATGCACTGTTCTCATTCCATAAACTCAGATGGGGAAAGAGACAGTACAAATTCAATACCGGGTTAATAAAGGACTTGTTATTTTGCTAGACAATCACATGTGATTAAAGTGCACTTCTTTTTAATCCTTTTTCTCAGGGCTTATTCATTTTACTCTTTGGATGCCTCTGGGATCTGAAGGTAAGAACAATGACAATTTCATGCTTCTAGAAAAATCTAAAGCACTTGTGGTACGTTTAAGTCATGATAACCTCTTTACAACAATGCAGGTTCAGGAAGCTTTGCTGAATAAGTTTTCTTTGTCCAGATGGTCTTCACAGCACTCAAAGGTAAGTCTTTTCTCTGTGGAGACTTTCCGTCTTGTATCCTTACATGTTCCACACTAAGAGAAAGCACGAAATTTTTACCTGGGGATTTTGATCAACAGGGCTGCATACGTTGCAAGCCTTATTCTGCTTATTAAACATGGCCATGGAGCCATTGGTAAGATGCTACTCCACATACGTAAATAGATTTTAAATAATAGATGGTATAAACTGACAGTTAAAATCAGACTTTCAATGAGAAGTAATCTGGGGGGAATTCAAGGCATTAGAGAAAACAATTTGAGGAATAATAACAGAATTTCCTGTAGTTCATTTTGGAACATAGTTGTTTCCCTGGAATATATTTGACTGTTATTCACATGCAGGCAGATGCTAAAAACCTACTAAATAATAAAACATATATTTGAAGTTTATTTTTCTAATACAGATCCTAAGATTCTAGTATCCCAATCAATGTAGCCTCGAAGAGGTGAGACTAGAGATGTAGGCAGTGACCACTAGAGGGCGGCAAAACCCTCCTAGAGATCAAAATCGCCATGCTCTAACAAGTAATGACTTTGCATTGTCTCTGCTTCTCTCTTCAGTCAACATCCATAGGCTCATCCACGCCTGTGTTTTCTATGAGTTCGCCAATATCAAGAAGATTTAACAATTTGTTTGGTAAAACAGGTACGTTGTGTTCTCAGGGTGCCCGGTTGACAGAACACATTTGCTCTGATGGGGAGACTCCGGGCTGCTACTCTCCCACTCCCAATTCACAGTGTCCACCTGACATGGCCTCTGTTGGGGTGGAGGTCCAGTGTAGGCGCTTGCTCACATTTTCACAAATCACTACAGGGTGGGTACAGTGGGAAGCTGCCTTCAATGGGCAACTAATACTAACTCAGGAAGAATAGGATTTGGATAATCTAGACAGGCCTTTGGAGAGCTGACTATCAAAATATCTGCTCTAAAGATGGGAACTGTAAATTGCTGACCCTGTCAAACACAGAGTTCTTTTCAACTCAGTCACATAGATAGGTCATGTTTCTGGCTTATGTTGCAACAAAGGATATACAGTAGAACCTCCATAGTTGATCACTCCTACATTGAACCTTAAGTTGACCTAATTTTCATAGACCAGGTGTGAATCACATGTATGTTTCAGTACACTAGGCCTAATTCCTTATGTTGACCAGTTTGCTGCAGTCCCATGGCTGGTCAGCTCACAGACGTTCTATTAAGTATAGAGTATAAATGTCTTAAAACAATAATTAAGTAAATGAGACGAGGCATATATTAACCAGTGTGATGTAAAGGCTCCTAATTCTACATGAAATCAGCACATTGTACAGCACATTGTACATAAATGCTTTAATGTATACATGATCTATGTGTTTATGATTTAATAATAATAATTTTTTAAAAACTCCAGAAGACTTAGTGGGAAGTTTTTTTGCTTCAATTTGTCAAATTCCTCATGATACTGTCAGACTTCTACTTTTGATTTTGAAAGTCACTAATTTGATCTGTTGTGAAGAGATCAGAGCTTCCTGGTGCCAGCTCTTTCCCCAAGGTAGCAAGGCCTGGAGTGCCTGGGCATTGCTGCTGGATGGCCACTTGGGGTCATTCATGAAGCCACGCTGGGCCTGTTTGAGGGTTTCATAAGCACTGTAACTTTGCTTTATGTCATCAGCAGCCCCAAAGGTCCCCCCAGGCAATGATGGAAACCTTGTTAGCCGTGGGAGTTCTGCAATTGGATGGTAGGGCAGGCACTTCAACCCTCCCCTTGTCCACCAAACACTTCCTGTCCTCTCTCTGTGCACAATCTCCTCCCACTCCGGGCTGCAGACACTAGCCTGTGCAGTTCTCCAGGGCTGCCCTCCTCGCTACACCAATTATTAGCACTTTTGTTGCCTTTCCTGACCCCTGCTTTTTCTCTGGTCCTGCCTTTTCTTCCCCTGGACTTTTCTCTTTTCTTTCCTTTTCATGCCTTTACAATTCTTTGCCTTGAGCATTTCCTCCAAGTCCCGTCCAAGAGCTCCGCCATGATTCTGGGTGGTGAGGAGGTTCCCTCCTGCAGATGTCCCCAGGCCCATGCATGTGTTGGCATGTGGAGAGGTTACCCGCTGCCCCATGGAGTCTTCCTGTCCTCTGTAGGAATCTGGCTGCTGGTGTGATGTGACATAGTTAGTGCTTGTTGGCTGCCTCGCATGCATGAGAACAACAGCTCTGTTTGTTCTCTGGCACACCTGGGTCTTGGGAGGATGGCAGGCATGGTGGTTTCCAGGCATGGCCAAGCTTACCTGGCTCCTGGACAGAGCGACCCTTGGTTTATTAGGAGATGTTCACGCTCCAAGATCTGTGATGTCTTGACTATAAGGCTGCGCTGCTCCTCTGTTTTTCAGGAACGTATAATGTTTCCACTCCAGAAACAACCAGCTCATCCTTGGAAAATTCATCTAGTGCTTATTCATTGCTCAACTAAGACCAGGAAAATTCATCCCATGTGACCTCCTGAGAACTGTGGATGTGCTTTACAGAAAGAGATCCTTCCAAAGCTGTGGGTAACATGCTCTCTGCACAGGTTTTTGGGAGCAGATGCTGAAAAGACTTTTTCCTTAGAGAAGAGGCTTTCCTTTGTAAAAACAGACTAAAAGTAACTATTACGTTTATTTTTGTTCCCCTACCCCACCCCTAATGTTACACTAAATATGTATAGTATTTAAGTGAAATGCAAATCCCCAAGGCCCAACTTCCCTGTCTATATTGTAATATAGAATTTTGAAAAGACATTTTTACTTTTCACATAGTGGGCACAAAGATAAGCTTTGGTTAAAATAATAAATAAAAGGCTAGTCCCTAGGAAATGCTTCAGTGAATTCTAAGAAGGAAGGAAGAAAAGGGGAAAGGGAAGGAGGGAGGGAAAGAAGAAGAAGAGAAAAAAGAAGAACAAAGAAAAGACTGAAGAAAAACAACATTAAGGGCCACATTTTAAGATTTCCATGTTAATGATCTTCACTTGATCTTAGCCAAAAGGCTGAGAAGCAATCATGTTAATGATCTAATATCATCAGTTAGATACAACATGGAGAATTTTGTAAAATGGCTCAAAAATGAAAACCGGAAGTAAGCCGCAGGGAATGAGTTCAGTATCTTCCTGATCTCTTCTTAGCTAAGAGGAGGAAAAAAGACAGTGGTGAAGCAGGGAGGAAGTGACATCATCAGGGTGCTTTCAAGTGGATAATAATATTTATAAGACATGGGTGGGAGGAGGCATGATGCCCTTGATGCTAATGCACACGTGTGTGCCTTTGCCAAGGTCTAAGCCAAGGGGAGTGAACATCCAGAGGACATATGACAAAGATCCACCTTCTCAGATCCAAGCAGATCCAACTACTCACTGAACTTTTATAATTCATCAGAAAAGCCTTGCATACTTCAGTTTGTTCCATATTTTGAAGGTCAAAAATAAACATTTTTTTGTACACTTTAATTGCCAAATGTGACACGTTGCACTGAAATCAGACCCTAACTGTCGTGTGTTTAACAGCTTTGACCGGGTACTTCTCTGTGCGGTGCAGAGCAGATCTAAGTACCCTCCAGCTCTGTGTATCATTGTCCTTGTTCCTGTTATTGTGCCCGTGCAGAATGGCCCTTGGCGTGTTGTATGGCTCTCCATGTCTTATCTCTGTCAGTCTTTAAATTCCCAGACCAATATACCTTATGAGTTTTGCATGGTCTAAGTTGTGTTTATTTCAATCCCTTGGAAAGCTTCTGGAAAGAAATGTGAGGGCTAGGGCTGTTCCGTTCTCCTAAGGATGCTTTACCTTGACGAACAAATGGCAGGGCCTTTCCGAAGGATTTGATTGCTGGCGGATTAACTGTGTGTGTGTTTTGTTTGTGTGTGGGTTTTTCATTGAAAAATACAAATATTTATTGAAATTGCATTCATATTAGAGTTAACCACGTGCCATATATTCCAAACGAAAGTCTGACCCCCAAAGGAGAAGACAGAATACGAATGTGTGGCTTCTTAGGCCAGATGGGCTGTGTGTGACCTTCCCAAGGACGGAGGACATAAAGGGGCCCAGCCATTAGGGTGGTGGGAGTCCCTCAGAAGGGACTGAATTCAACAACCATTTGCTCATCAAGATTCAAAGGAGTTTCCTTTTAATATTTTAGCCCTTTAAATCCCCTTTTTAAATTTTTTATTTTAAATTCTACTACTGTCTCTCTTTTCTTCCCAGGGAGGGAGAAATAGGGGGAAGAGATGGGACAGATAGATGTCCTAATAATGCTTGAAATAAATGAATTCCTTATTCACAAACACACAGACCTCTACTCCCATGCTTACCTGAGAACTGTCACACCCCAGTCCCACCCGAATGCTTCATTATTTAATGTCCCTAAAGGAAGTGATTGTTAGGCTATAAATGTAGGCCAGGTTCTCCAGGGAATGATCAGCTTTGAGCAGAACTTACTTGGTACTGAAGTAAGAGACAGGTTAGGTCTGGGGATCAGGTGAATTATAATAGTGTTAGCTATTAGGGGAAGGATGACCTTCATGAGTTAAATGGAGGAGAGGTGAGCCAGTGTTATAGCATGGTGTCACTTAGCAGGGTGATCTTGACACGATCAATCACAGAAGGCACAGCACCTGGGAGGCTTTTGTTGTGTTCAAAAATGAAACCAGACGAAAAACACTGAGTCTCCGCCCACTTCCACAGGGATTCCCTTGGGAGTCATTGTGTTTGGACCTGTGAAGGGAAAATCCATAGATAGCAGGACCCCATGGTGGGGTTCCTAGGATGCAGATCTGGCCCTCTGCCCACATTCCTTAGCTAAGGCATGTTCTTACCCCAAACACACATCATACATGTCCACATGCTCACACACGCAGGCATGAGCCTTCGCCCTTTCAAGTCATAGCACTAGATTCAAATTCCAAAAAATCTATGAAAACAAATGATTAGAAAAATTCTTGCTGGTTTTCTGCCCACTGCAACAAAATAGCAACTACTTCCCCTTCCCAAGAATATCCTAAAATAAATTGTAGAATTCAAAAGTGTAGAAGGGAACTGTGCATGAATCTGTCAATTATATGAAACCAAGAGCCTCACTGTGGGCCTGAGATCACCAGTTCTCAATCAGTAATGAATTTCTGAAGGCAGGAGGCCCAGTGACTCTGAGTGGTGCAGTCCACTTTGCTCATAAGAAGCCAGTGTTTCCCCGGCTTCCCCAGTCTGACATTGCTCAGCCTGTAAAATCAGTTCCATGGTCAAAACATTCCTGCCTTAAGGGACCTTCCATTAGGTAGGTTTCTTGCAAAGGGATCTGTCCCAAAGCTTCAGAGGTTGTGAGGTTGGAGCATTCACAAATGAGCAGCTACCACAATATTCCCCGGGATCATTCCAAGCCCAGAGCCACACGTCATGCCATCCTCCTCCCCATTCCTTATTGTTTACATGGGGAAAGAGAACAATAAATGTCCATGGGGTTTTGGGGTTATAGGTTGCTAAGGCCAGAACCTAAGAAATACTGTGGGAAGTCAGAGCTTTTTGTGGTTTGTGGAGAGAAATCCAGGGAGGTCTGTGTTGGAAGGTTTCAGGAAAAAAAAATGTTACATGGAGATGAAAAAGACTGTAGCAATCAGTGAATGCAGAAGGTGGGGGGAGGGCTGTCTGTTATTCTGAAGGAAGTGGAGCAGAAAGGCAAAATCATATGTGAAGATTAAAGGAAACAGGGTGGTCCTAGAAATGCCACGTAGGTGGAACGGGTCTAATCTGTGTCATGTGATTGTGAAACCAAACAGGGCCTCTGAATCTCAGAGAGCAAGCCTGTGACCCAGGCCAGTAAAAGTTGGATTCTCCAAGCACCCGGAATAAAGAAGGGCTTCCAACAGACATGCCTTTCTGACGCATTCTCTTTAAACATTGAAAATAGTGTCTCGTCGTGTCTACAAGGATGTTAGCTTTGAAATTAGATGCTATAGCTTTCTAAAATTATGCTTTGGGATTTTAAGTAATATCTTAATAGTATGTCAGTCTACAGCTGTATTTCCGTCCCGTGCTTTGACCATAAAATAGCTAACGAGATCTTTTGAGCTTTCATTGTACAAATCGTCTGCTCTTCTGTGAGATGCTGCTGCTGTTGATGTTTCAGGCCTGTGCCTGTCGCTCAGAATCTAACCCTATTCTACAAAAACTGAGTAATCCTTCCTACCTTCCAGGCATAGGGGATGGCAGGAGCTCGAGACAGATGGCAGAGAGCTGACAGCTTCCCCAACACCACCTACTCCCAGCAGCCACTGATGATCGGACATGTCACAAAGGGTTTAAACAGGGGTCCTTGAACTTTCAGAACATGTTTGTCTGGGGAACATATAAGCAGATGCCTATTTCAACATTTGTGTGTGCCTGGGTTGGAATTTTCATTGACAGCTGAAAATAGAACCCACCCTGTATAGATGAATAGCAGAACTTAGTTTCCTAAGTTTCCTCCTCTCAGTGAAAATGGAGTGGATAGAGGAAGAAAGGAGGGAAGACCAGCCCGTTACTGCAGCCCACTCAGTGCCAGACACCTGTTATATCTCCAAATACCAATGGGCATGCTTTCCGGGGCGGGGGAGGGGAGAGCATGGGCACGGTGTCCTATGATTTAGATACAGTTGTCCTGTCTGTTCTTAAACAATTACATAGAAACCCGTTCTTTCCTTTTACCTCTAAACTTGGAGATGGAAGAGTTGAAAGGTCACCAGTGTTCATGACAGGTCCCTCTTTACAAATGGAGTGTGGTTAGGAAAGAAGTAAGCCATTCACACACCAAGGTTTTCATTCTTTTATGGAGAACCAAATTAAAAGTGTGCTGGAAAAAGAGGCTAGGAAAGGCTTATTCGAGGCATGAGAGGCCCCAGGCACTGACTGGCCAAGTCGAGCAGACTGCTGTTACAGCCCACGTCCCACATTAAACAACAAACCCTGGAGGTGACTGGGCCACGCCTCGTGGGAACCAATTTTGATTGGTTCACCCTTGGTCCTCCCTCCTGCCAATCAGCCGTCACGCCCCGCAGTTGCGGGAAGAGATGTTTGATGTGCACCGTTGACTGTTTTTTTCTGGAACTGTGAGCCTTTCCGCATGCCCCAGGCTCCTCTCAGCTGTGCCAGTCACAGTGGTCGCGACAGGACTCTCCAGCCCGGCAAAAGAGCAACAGCTGTCTCCAGTCCGCGGCTCCCCCGCAGCCCAGGCTTCTTCTGAGGCTTGATCGCCACCTGGTGGGCATTGGAGGAGGCGCCGCATCTGCGGTCCAGTCTCGAGAGGACCGTGAGAGAGGCAGTTAGCCTTGGGGTCAGCACGCAGTGAGGTCATTTGGGTCGTATGAACAGAGTGAAGATCAAGGGCTATGGGATGCAGAAACCAGGAATGAAAGAATTATTCTCACTCCCCAATTTCTAACTCTTATCTTGTAATCCTTGCAGGGGAAAGGGGTAAGTGAGAAGGCCACAGTCACATGGCTTGGGTGGCACCGCGGCACAGTGGCTTTGCAGTGGCATGCGTTTCTAAGGCACACGATCTGGGACTGCTGACTCCTTTTCCTTTCCTCCTGTACGTGGAACCAACAGCAAAGCCAAAAGAGGCCCCAGAAATGACCTCGACCAGCCATTTTAGACAAGCTGCTGGAAAGTAGTTTGAGCAAGGAAGATGGGTGCCTTCCAAGTTTCGTGGGACCTTAACATTTATTCTGCCAATGTGGCTGCGAAAGATTAACTGAGACAGTCCTATTCCCTTTCTTAATCCATCTGTTGAAAGCCGCTGCTGGACTAGATTTTCCCTTCCATCCAGAGTGAATCTGCAGCCGTCCTGTCAACAGCTGAGGCCAGGCGGCAAGTTCCTCCGCCTAGCCTTGGGGTGCACATAGCCCAGCTGTGCCCCGAGAAGACCCCGGGAAACTTAACACAGCCAGCTGCAGGAAGGGTAGGTCCTTGAAGCGGAGGGACAAGAGGAGCTGGCCTTATGTAATGAGGCCGATGACTTCTCCGAGCGGGGGCGTGGGGGTGGGGGATGGGCGGGGCTTGGGGGGTGTCAATGCCTAGGGATGCTGCTCCTCCCCCCTTGCGACTAGCTCTCACCTCTTCCCCCTTGTGGTGGACATGACTAACAAAAACAAAGTCTCAGGGAGAGAGAAGGTTAACAAGCAAATAATCTGGGAGAGGCACATGGCAACTTAGCTTTACCATCAAATGAAAATGCTGAGAACTATGTAACTATGTTAACCCACATTTATTGAACTCCTACTACCCTATATACCTGGTGCCGTTCTAAGATCTTTATGCATATGATCTACAGCACCCCAAGGATGAGCAAATATTTTTCTTTTCATTTTTCAGTGAGAAAAACTAAGCCCAGAGAGGTAGATAATTTGCTGAGGGTCACACAGCTGAGGACCAGTAGAACCAGGTGTTGAAGACAGTGACTGTGGTGTATGGTGGTTCAGTGGAATTCTCACCTGCCACATGGGAAGCCAGGGTTTGATTCCCACCCCAGGCACCTCTATGCCCCCTTTTAGGGCACAGCTGTAATCCTGGCACTCTGGGAGGCCAAGGCAGGTGGATTAACTGAGCTCACAGGTTCGAGACTATCCTGAACAAGAACAAGACCCCCATCTCTAAAATTAGCCTGATGTTGTTGCAGTCACCTGTAGTCCCAGCTACCCCAGAGGCTGAGACAAGAGAATCACTTGAGGTGAAGAGTTTGAGGTTGCTGTGAGCTATGACTCCAGAGCGCTCTACAGGCTCTAAAGGCAACAAAGTAAGACTGTCTAAAAAAAAAAAGAAAGAAAGAAAAGGAAAAAGAAAAGGAAACAGTGTCCACCTTAGACTATATGGACGTGTAGCCACATCACTGTAGCCTTTCTCCATGCAGACCCAGCCAAAAGCCATTACTTTCCAAAGGTAGGCCCTCAAAGGGGGAGTGTTCCCAGTGCACAAAATGAGAAGGGGGAAACAATGGTGACAGAAAGCATGGGGGAGGGGAATAATGCTTCTCCAAGCTTCATCTCACTTTATAATTTCACCTCCCAGGACGTAATGACCGGTGTTCTGGCCAAACTTCAGAGTCTGCCTGCTTCCTTTCTTAAGTCTCTGATGAAATAGCAAAGAACCCTGCTGTGTTGCTTTACTGAAAGTGGATTTCAAATTAGCCATTTAGTGGACTCCCGAATGGAGCAGCTAGACTGTACTCGCCAGTTTAATTTTTAGATTTCATTTAAATGAGCTTCCCATGAGGCTCCAGGAGCCGGTGGTGTTATTTTCATTCTTGTCACAGATCTGTCATGCATTCTCACAGTGCTGGATGCCACTGAGACACACAGTAAGAAAACAGGATTTCCCAGAAGTGAAGTGTGATTCTGAGGCTGTGTTTAAACACATCAAGTGGAGAACGGAGACACTTTTCCTAATAAATTTGTCTAAGTGGTGATTTTCCTTGTGATGTGGCATGCTAAAGTAACAGATTGCTCCCTACTTGAGTTATGTGGATTATTTCCTTCACTTTGCATGGGTAGGTGCAGTGGGCTGCTCTGTAGCTGATCAGGGAATATAGCATGGTGGGAAGAGCCTGGGTTCTGCAGCCTGACTGTGCTTTTCAATTCTGAGTCCACCACTTCTTGGCTTGTGACTTTGGGTAAAGCATCTCTCTTGTGACTCAGTTTCCACAATGGAAAAGGGAATGATAATGGTATGGGCCCCACAGGTGGTTATGAAATTCTTACTAAGCCCAGAAAATTATACCTAGCACACAGTTATTACTAAACAAAGTTAGCTATTATTGTTTGTATCATGCTGTGTGTATAAAAAAATTATAGTAAATGCATACAATACATACACATATAAAAGGAACTCAGATTTAGATAAGCTCTGTTCCAAATCAAAATACACCCTCCACATTATCACATCTAACTCATGTTTAGTAGTCTTTAAAGTAATCCCAAAGGCACATGACATCCTAAATCATAACTTTACCAGGGTTTATTTATTTATTTATTTATTTGTTTGTTTTTTTGAGACAGAGCCTCAAGCTGTCACCCTGGATAGAGTGCTGTGGCTTCACAGCTCATAGCAACTTCCAATTCCTGGAATCAAGCAAGTCTCTTGCCTCCACCTCCCAAGTAGCTGGGACTACAGGTCCACAACGCCCAGCCATTTTTTGGTTGCAGCTGTCATTGTTGTTTGGCGGGCCTGGGCTGGATTTGAACCTGCCAGCTTAGGTGTACGTGGCTGGTGCCTTAGCCCATTGAGCCACAGGCACTGAGCCACCAGGGTTTAAATTTAAATCATGCCCATTATGAAGCCAGAATGGAGGAATAAGTGGCATAACAAGTGAGTCAGCCTGGTTAACTCCACTGCATTTGCATTCAAGTCAGTTTTGGTAATCTTAAGTGTTATGCAATTTTATTTAATCCTCAAACTGATCCATTATTTCCTATCTTTACAAATAAGCCAATTATATGCTATAGCTGTGGTGTAACTTAAGGCTCTCTTAGTTACAGATGACAGAACCACAACTTAACCTAATTTAAGCAAAACTAGGCACTTATTAGCTCATATGCCTGGGAAAGATACTAGATAGGACGCCTTCAGGTAGAGTTGGATCCAGGGGCTTAAATAATAGTGTTCTCAGAGTTCTCACTCTTTCTTTTGTGGGTTTGCCTCCCTCTGTGTATTTATTTCATTCTAAGATAGATCTTCATGGAAAGGAAGGTATGAGGCCTATTGCCCCCTAGATCAAGACCCAAAAGAAAGACCATCTTTTTTCTTCCCCATGAGTACAGGTGTGTGTGGCTGTGCAGGGCATCACGCCTGACTTAGTCTGAGCTGTGCACTGACATGCAGAAACCATTCCCTCAGTCAGGATTATGTCCTCTGTGAACAACAAAGTTTCAAAGTAACAATGGCTTAAAATAGCAGTTTATTTCTCTAGCACAGAAAAGTCTGTAGATAAGCATCCCAAAACTAGTATAGCTCCATGTGATTCTCAGAAATCTGGATACTTACTACTTTGATCTGCTTTTCTGAAGGTCACCTCAAGGCTTCACCTGGCAGCTCCCACTCTGGCCACCATGCTCCCTCCTCAGTCATTAGGATACATTACAGGGGTCCTCAAACTTTTTAAACAGGGGGCCAGTTCACTGTCCCTCAGATCATTTGAGGGCTGGACTATAGTTTAAAAAAAAACTATGAACAAATTCCTATGCACACTGCACATATCTTATTTTGAAGTAAAAAAAAACAAAATAGGGGCAGTGCCTGTGGCTCAAAGGAGTAGGGCACAAGCCCCATACACCAAAGGTGGTGGGTTCAAACCCAGCCCCATCCAAAAAACTGCCAAAAAAAAAAAAAGGGACAAAATACAAATACAATATTTAAAATGAAAAAAAGGCACCCCCTATCTGCAAAAAAAAAAAGACCTCCTAAGTTCAGGAAAAAAAGGTCCCCCTTAACTGCAAAAAAAGGCCCTACTAATTGCAAAATAAAAAGAAATAATAGACCTCCTAACTTCAAAAAAAAAATAAATCCTAACTTGTTCTTACCTCGGTCCTCAGGCAGCAGCAGGCTCTGCACAGGCAAGCTCGTGACTTCTCCGATCATGAGTCTCAGTCTCACCCGAGACTGAGAGGAGGAGTCGAGAAACAGAGAAGGAGGGGAGTCGGGGACTGCTGTGGGCACATTCCACACATGCGCACTGTGGCCCAGGATCAGGCACCAGGCAGCAAAAACATCCAGCAGGCCTGATAATTGTCCTCAGCAGGCCGTAGTTTGAGGACCCCTGGGATAAAAGATGGAACTAATGGTGTGTGCACCAAGACGTTTCTAGGAAAGTTTCCCAGAAGCTCACAAGCAACATTTCTGCTTCCGTTCCATTGGCCTGAGTCTGGCCACACAACCCTGCCTTTCTGCAAGATGAAAAAAGAGGATGGAAATTCTCTGGAAGCTTTTGACCAGCTAGGATCCTTCATTGTATTGCTGAGAACAGAGGAAGAGTGGACGTGGGAGAGCGCCTCTCCTTGGGGCTGGTGATCTGCATGTCTCCCCGGCCTTCACGCTCTCCTCTGGCTTCCTCATATCCCCACTTTCAACTATTTTAATTCTCTGACCTGATGGAAACTTTGAGCATTACTGTTATTTCCATTGAACTGGTTAGTCACACATGGGTCGACTTGTCCTAAATTTGTCTAGGTCCTGAGGGAAGCTCGGATCCAGACAAGGACACATCTCAATCCACTCTGGAATTTTAGGACTAGCCCTGGGTAAAACCGTGAAAGGCAAAGAGAGATGGGTCTTGTCTCCTCTTCTGTCTCACTGTTAGCTCCATCTCTTGTGTGTCTCTCCATCTCTCCATCACACACACACACAGCCTGTGGGCTGCCCTGCCTGTCTCAAGTCCTTTTTGTTATTCCCTTTCACATCAGTACTCTTAGAGGTCACCAGCACCTGCCCCCGTGTCCCATCCCCCACCCACTAAGGTTATGATTGTTTGCTAAAGGGTCCTGACGGCTATAAGATAAATATCATACATCTTTTTGAAATTTTATTTTACTTAGAGATTTTAGAAGAATATATTATGTTTATATTAAAACGAACATAGGAAAGTTGTTTCAGCCACATTTATAAATACATGGAAATGTGAGTAGGCGACTAATTAGACATAAGATGGCATTTACAATAAAGAAAATCAAGCAAAAAAAAAGACCTTTACCTAATGTTATGTGTAGATTTTCCCACATTTCATAACACCTTCCAAACTTCTTTGGAACAGCCAAACATGAATAATAGATTCTGCTATTAATTGGTTTTGTTACCTCTCAAGGCACTTGCTTTCTGTAGAATTGCCTCTGTTGACTCAAATATAAGTGTTGGGCTTCAGAATCTGTCTCTAAGGTTCTCCCACATCATTAGCAAATAATACAGTTCATCAGAAAGGAAGAACTCCTGAAGGGAAGGTGCTGGATTATCTGTAATTTGGGTGTAAGGACATCAATGTGAATATTACACTGTACAAGGTGTGCAAGGGGGCTGAGACTTCCATCCCAGAGGAGGCTAAATAGTATGTAAAGCATTCTGCAAAGGAATACACACTCCAGCAGTAGTTAGTTAGCATTTGAAGGAATCTGATCTAAAAAATCTTATTAGGGAAGTATCAATGGCAAAACTTTAAATTTTGCTATCTCAGGTTACAACAGAGGGTTTGTTACTAGCATAAAGGATGGTAGAAATAACCTTTGCGTTGGTGAAATAGAATTACCAAGGTGGATAGCTGTAAGTACAAAACCCTGGCTTGCCTAGCGATCTAATTTTGGGGGTGCAACTTTATATTAGAATCCATGTGGTCCCAGGTCCTCATTTAACAGAAGATTGCATCGTCTGCTCTAGCTAGACATAGAATTCACTTTGAATCTTGATTCATTTTAACATTGTCAGGGAACAGGGAACAGTTCCTGCCCACTTTTAACACTTAAAGGCTCCAGATGTTCCGGAAGAACCTGGTGTTTGTGAATGGCTGGTTTGGCTCAGGTCAGTTCATGGAAGGAGATGAGCCAGTCGGGAGATCTAAAGAACAGGGTGGGGCAAGCTGGAGACATTTTCAGGCATTCAGGCAACTCTGACTCACTCCACTACGTGAGACCAAAAAAGCCAAACACCCAGGAACAGGGAGGATTTCCCACTTTTTCAAGTCTCTCCTCTAAATCCCAAATCCCACACTTCCTAGAGACGATGAGATGCCTATCTCTCTACCTCCCTACACGCCCACCCCTCCATCACCACTCCAACACCTTTAAAAAAAAAAATAAGTATCTGCTAGTCCTCCTGGAATGATTGGAGCTTTGAGCTCAAAGGAAAGCTGAGTACCAGGTCTGATCTCTAATGAGCCAGATGGTCCATCAGGCAGCAGAGAAGACCATTCATCACCAGGAGAGATGGACCGAGGTACTCAACACACTGCTGGATGAGAGTCTACGGAGAAGGATCAAAATGCTTTACCCTCAGCCTGGTAAATCCTTAGCATTATTTTGACCTTGCAGTTTTAATTTATGACCCTAGATCAAAATGCTTGGTCACCCTTGACATTTGGGTGTCGTCCTTGGTTTGTCTTGGGGTTTCTCCTTCTGAGAGGGACCAGATCCAAACCAGGCTTGGCCCAGATGACATTCCTTCCAGTAAAACAAAAGGAAAACCACAACAGCGGCAGCAGCTCTTGGAGCTCGCATGATAAATGAGGGTAACATACTGCTGCCTTCATGGAGCCCACAGTCAGAAGGCAAGACAGTCAGTTCAACAACTTCTGAGGGAAGACACTGGGCAGAGCTGGAAAGAACATTTCTTCAGGCCTGACTGTCAAGTCAGTTGTGGATTTGTGGGAGCGTGAAGCACATTGAGAAACAAAGCTGAAATCTATTTCCAGTTTGGTCTTTGGAGATGTATGAGTGGGCCGGTGATGAGATAGCTTCCCATCTAGTCTGCAAATTTCACAGCAATATTTGCGAACATTTTCAGCTCTGAAATATGTTCTTATCCGTTATCTCGTTTTACTACTCTATAAGCCTTTCGGTGGTAAGGTTGGGTGGAAGAAGGGAATAAGCTATTATTTCTGTTTGACAGATTGGTAAACTGAAGCTAAGAACTTAAATGATTTCTTTTTAAAATCCACAGCTAGGTAATTGTCAATGTAAGCCTGCAGCCTGGATGTCTGATTTCCAGACCCATTTTCTGCCCAGTAGAGCAGTGGTTCTCAAAGTGTGTGTGTAGCGGGGGAAGCAGCAACATCATTACCTGAGACTTGTCAGCAGTGCAGACTCTTAGACCCCAGCCAGATCTACTGACCCAGAAACCCTGGGGGTAGAGCCCTGTAACCTGCGTTTCCACCTGACCTCCAGGGGATACTGATGCACTTCAAGTTTGAGAACCATTGACGGAGGGGCTGCTGTTTTCCTCTGCTACAAACTGTTCTCATTTACGCTTTTGCATCAGAGGGACTTTTATCAATCTCCCATTTTGTTCAGTGCATTTTAATTTTACAGAATTGCCAAAGAGTCTCTACTTAGGAAGGCTGGTCCCCTTCCTAAGGGACCACTCCGGGCCTTAGAAATCTTTTCTTTTATTGAACTTCTAGAGCTGGCGCTTTGCTTTCTGGGCACAGGAACTCCAGCTTTCCTTTTCAGTCAATACACCTTGGAACTTTCTCACCTCACTTAGATATTTTATGTCTTTAGAACGATGGAAAGAAGGTGGATCTAAATATACTTCTCTAACGTTCTCTTCTGCCTAATACCTTCGGCTTGATAGTATGGTAATTTTATACATGAATAACACATGACATATATTCTAAAACTTAAATGGACCTGAAAGAGAGCTTTCAGACACACTTTCCCTCTAACATGAATGCACACAGCCATGGTAACAGTGCTGAACACAGAGACGGTATTAACTAAATATTGCTGAATTTATTAAAGACCTGTCCTTAACATCAGAGGAAAATGAAAGAAAATACTATGAAACCCCACTGCCCAGAGGAATCTTTATTTTACATCCCTTAACATGATTTTAAAAGAGTAATAAGACAATTATGTCTGATGAAAAATGAATATTTGATTGTAATATAACCAACATGTGGATTTCATTGTAAATATCTGATCTGAAATTGGCATGAGAGAGTTTCTGCATCTTAGCCATTCACTCATTTATTGTTCATTCATTCAACCTTTACTGAGTGCCCATGATAACATGCCAGCCAGGTGTCTAGGCACCAGGGCTTGCGTGATAAATGAGAGTAACGCAGTGCCGCCTTCATGGAGCCTACAGTCAGAAGGCAAGACAGTCAGGTCAACAAGCGATTTACAATTAAGTGTGATGGGTGTTGTCATAGGATACACTAGATATATTAGAAGCACAGAGCAGGGTAACGGAACCAGGTAGGGGGCAGAAAAATGATAAGAGTTACACATAGGATGAGAGTCCTTGGTCCTCAGAGGTCCCATTCAAAGCTGTCAGAAAATTCCCCGAACCCCGCTGACAACAGAAGGGAAGGCCTGAGGGGAGGAGGTGCCTCCGCGGTCTGGCCAAAGCCAGCAGGCGGTCACTGCTTTGGCTTTTGGCGAATGATGGAGATGATCGTGAAGGTCAAGAAGATGATGCCAGCTGTGCCTCCGATGAGCAGGCCCAGGGTGCTGCCGTGCACCTGCAAGGCCTGGCAGCGCTCCCCCGTGTAGAAGAAAGCATGTCCAGAGACGCACCTGGGGGAACAGGACACGGGAGAGTGAGAACCACCTGGCCGCCAGTCTCACCGAAGCAGTGACAGCAGCAAACACTTTGGAGTGGTCCATGCCGGGTCCCGGATCAAGCACTATATATGAAACAATTTATAAGGATTTAATCTTGCAACAGCTCTTGGAGGTTGGGTTCTTACCATGCCCTTCTCATCATTCTCATTTTATGGTAAGGTTACATAACTTGTTCAAGGTCACACACTTTTAGCAAGTGTTTCATGCTTGAAGTTTAATCCTGACTGGTGTGTCTGCAGACTTAGTCCTCTTGGCCGCCAAGGATTCATGAGGAAAGTTTGGGACACATTAGGAATATGCTGCTCGACACTGGCTAAGTCTGTCAACTTTGAAGGAATTCCCAGACAGAGTCTGAACCAGAGTTTTCATGGTTGTAGCATGAAAATATCTAAACAACATTAATGAAAATATCCCTAGAAGGCTAGTCCATGGCCACCTTCTCACAAGGTTTCCTTGAGGTTCACATGAGATAATGAGACCATTACACTTACCAATGTTCGTGTATTTGGTACACAGTAGGCACATGATAGCTTCACTTTATATTTTAATGTTATTTGATGTAAATATCAATTAATCTCAGAACTAAGGGATTAATTCTATTATACCAACTCCAGTGTTTATTTCAAACATTCTTATTAGAACGTCTACTCAGCAGAATTCTACAGAGCAGAATGAATCACTCAGAAGTCAACATCCCCTTTCAGTAATTCTGAACAGTTTTACCTTTCAAGTCCTCTTCTCTAGCCTGGGAATTGAGTAATAGCAAGTTCGTTCCATGTTTTTTTTCTGACTAAGTTCCCTCCAAATACAGCTTATTGTATTTCCTAGAAAGGCTCATTCCACAAACCCCAGGCTTCAGGTTTGTGGGAGAGGAATTGTTTTGCAGACTAGAGACTCACATGCACATGGCAAACTCTGGGGAGGATGAAATGAGCATTCTAAGTATTGGAATCTGGCACCTGTCTGGCAAAGATGTGCAAACCCAGGGCTTGGGAGCCCCAAAACAAAGTGGGCCTTCTCCAGTAAAAGGAACTGGAGGGCTCCCTGCAGAAGCGACTGATGCTGGGCCTGGGGCAGGGAAAATACAAGATGAGTCTAGAGCATCTTGTGTTTCCAGAAATTAAAATTGTGTTCATAAAAGTGTGGTACATGTTGAAAGAGCCCAGGAGTCAACCTGGAAGAGCTCCCAAAGGTCAAAGCTGGGACAATAGGGGTAGCAAAATGAATCATGGAATGATTGCAAGGTCTCTCACAGAATGAAATAAATGTCTATGATTCCTTAGTGACACCAATAAACTAATGACATGAATAAATCAGTGGGGAAAGTGGGCTGTTATTCTTTATAGAAGAATGCAACTTCATGAACATGGAGAGAGCAGAAGAAACAGGAAATCACCATTAAAAGATCCCAGTGGTGACTGTTGCAAACAGGACCCACCAAGGGACACTGAAGTTAGCAGGTGAGGATTTCAGGAAAAGCAGATTGCCTCCGTGATGTAGGAAAATGTCTCCCATGATACTTAGCAATTACAGAGAGACAGATGGTAACTGCAGGAGAGAGGCCTGGGTGACCCCCTCTCGGCCAGATAACAAGGCTGGCATCAGCAGCAGTGACACACACCAGCGTCTGCTGTCCACTCACATGATGCCCTGAGGAAGGCACCAATCTCTCCTCAAATGCATGAACTCCATCTACTCATGAGAAGACAAGACAGAACCAGAGAACAAAGAAATTAGAAGAAAAAAAGCTTGATCCATAAGCTTCAAAAGTATCAAAATAATAAAAGACAAGACTGAGGAATTTTCCCAGACTGGAGGAGACTAGAAAACATAAAATAAAATATCATGTGGAATCCCGAATTGGATCCTGGAACAGAAAAAGACATGAGTGGAAGAACAGGAAACATGAACAAGGTCTGTTGGTTAGTTAATAGCATTGTACCGATGTGTACTTCCTGGCTTTGCTAGTTGTACTGTGTTCTGTGTAAGACGTTAACATTGGGCAATTCACTTTGGAAAAGGTGGGAGAAGGGAGCTCTCTGCAGTATTTTTGCACTGTATCCCTAAGTCCAAAAGTTTGAAAAAGAAGAAACAAAATAATCCTTGAAAAGGACTCAGAAGTAATGTGGATTTCTGAGGCAAGCAGAATGGTTCCTACATCTGCAACTGTTCAACCCGTGTCTCTGCTGTCACATGTTTGCGGTTTTTATGCAAACATATAAAAAAGATCTATTAAGTACAGCTAAATGTGTAGCTAGGCAAACCTGGGGGGCAAATCCCACATCCAGCATTTTCCACGTGTTTAATTTTAGACAAATAACTTAAACTTTCTCAGCTTCCACTTCTTGGCACACTAAATGTGGCTAGTGAGAGCCCTACGTCAGGGCAGCAGTGAGGAGAAATCTAGATCAAGCATGTGGGATGCTGGGGAGACAGCACGTGACACAAAGCAAGGAGTCAAAAAATGTCAGACGTTCTCATCACGATCATTGAAAACATAGCTATGATAATAGTACGATAGAGCTGACAGACTATGCAACTAATAATAATAATAATTAATAACTTATATTAACATCTGCAATCAGTGAAGATTTTGGCTTGGTGATGGGTCCCAGCACCCTCTACTCCCAGGTCACAGAGTAGAATGTCCTCAGGCTAAAAGTCCTGGATCTTTTGTGAGGATTGTGATAGAGAATTTCCAATAATGTTGTACATGTTGTTGACCTTGACCTAGAGGTAGGAAAGAGATAAAGACTGAGAGACGAGAGACTGAGGTTTCGTCTGTGCTGGTAGCATCAGCCCATGGATCGAGGCCACACCTCTGTAGAGTCAAGGCAAACTGCGTGATGTCATCTTCGCCCTACCCCATGAACAGTGCCCTGCACAGGGGTGAGCACACACCCCACTCCAGGACCCCTGCCCCTGACCACAGAGCCTACCTGCAGCTCGCCATCCCCTTCACGTTCACACAGATGCCGTCATTTTGGCAAGGGTTTGGGTCACAGGGGTCTCTGAAGTACTGTGGCCAGTTGTGGTCCTCCAGGGGGCCTGTGTTCTCCACTGACCGCTTCTGCTTGCTGGGGTGCCCCTGGCCTAGGCCTCCGGGTTGGGCTTCCATTGACACAGCCTGCTGCGAACCTGCTTCAGAGGCCTGCTGCTCCTGGCCGTGGAGAACAAGGCCTTCGTGGCTCTGTCTTTTGCTTTTAGTGGGAACTTCAGTTTGGTTAAGGTGGCTGATATCTTCAGGAAATAAACAAAAGGTCATGAGGAAGACCCAGAGTTCATAACTATCTACAACTAACTTCTACTTCTAGAGAAACTTCTCTGGGCTGCCTCCATCACCGTTAGTGACATGGAAAAACAGCTTTGCATCCCCCTGACTCTCACAATCGCAGCTATGTTTCTTTTAAAGTAGTCCAGTCACATTCTTATATATTGAACTTGCAAAAAGAAGCATAATGTTAACATGGATAGACTAATTAAAATGAAATTTAAATAAGCAAACTGTTGACAAAGTACAGCTTCTCCCAAGGACAGTTAAAGATAAGAATCCTTGACCAATTGAATAAAATGTGGTTCTGCTACAACACATTTTTGGGGTTTGTTTTTTCTTTTTTAACCTTGTCCTATAAAAAGATCCCCACCCTCCATTTGCTTTAAAATCACTGTCAAATCAGAGTACTCAGAGTCCAGGATTATTCAGAAAGACCAACAAAGGTACCTTGAAAATCTACAAAAATGATGAGGTCATCATTTTTAAGGAAGCTTCTCTTTTTCAGTATCTGGTGGGAGATAAAATTACTCCATCCCCAGTTGATGCTTCTAAAACAGTCACAGTCGTTATAATAGGATCCCACTCTGGACGGCCTGTCCCAGATGACAGAGCCGTTTATTGCTGCAAAGTACAGGTAACATAAAATCACATTTCCTCTTTATGTTTCACTTTCCAATTAGTCTTTACTACTTTACAGGGCTTTGGTAATCAGGAAAAACATGGGTTACTTATTCTCTCCAGAAGTAATTCTCAGGATTAGGAGCTGAGAGGGGCAAAGAATCCCAGCTCTGAAGGATCAGTTGTCACTACTGAGTAACTTCCTTAATGAAGAAGCGGGACGGCTAGAGCGTCTTCCATCTACAACTTAATGCTTTTCTTTAGGAAACAGTAGTTTGCTCATTCATTTACTGACGTAAGGTTATTTCATGGACACACCACATGCAGCAATGTTTTGAAAGTAAGTACATTAGCTCGCCACAGAGATTAGCCGGTTCTGAGTATTTGACAAATGACCAGCACCATCTGCCTTCTCAACTAGATGAGCTCCCTGAGGCAGGGCCCACCTGACCGGCTTGTCTAAGGACCCCACAGAGTCCGGCCCTGGGGAAGCCCTCCGCAGGTGCGTGACGACTGAGAGTAGGGAACACAGGAGGGTAGATGGCATGGGACAGTGTAAGTTGGTGCTCCAACATTAGGAAATGTTAAAGGAATGCTATTCTTTCTTACACTGATGGCAATCACCTCTGTGGACCCTTCCAGGTTGGGGGGGTTATTATTTATGGTCAAACCACCCACCTGAAGACGTATGAGACCTGGAGGTGGTGAACGCCTTGCTCGAGGACATCCGATTTCTGACGTCGGTCTCCTGGTCCAGTATCGTTATTGTCGCCTGCCTATTTTCCGCTGGCCACTCCAGGATGGCGTCATTCTCCCCACTGCACAAGTGAAAGGCAAGTCTCACAGGGCCGGATCCGCTGGAGCCTGCGATGCTCTTTGGGTACAGCGTCAAGCCGAAACCATACCCCTCGGAATTGTAGAACCGAGGGCTCTGCAGCCAGTCCCCGGGGCTCGTGTTCTCAAGGACCTGAGAGAAATTCCGTATTGTCCAAACCCCGGTGGGGCAGGGGGTTTCCGTCAGAGTGATGTCATCCAGGTAAATGCTCCCACTTGAGTTCTGAGGGTCGCCCCTTGTGCCCTGGAAAAGGTAGCGAAACTTCGTTTCCTCTTTTAGTGTCACATGGGCAATTTTCCAATCGCGGTCAGCATCTCCTGAGGACAGGGGATAAGGTTGGTGACGACTGCGTTCAATGCTTCATGACTACTTACTGTGAGTCTGGCATCGTATCAAAGGCTTTCATAAATTCCCTCATTCAATTCTCACAACTCCTCCATGAAACACTCACTGTTATAAACTGGTTAAATAACTGTGCGTGTTTAGTAAGAGTAAAGAGTTTTTTCTAAAGAAAACCTGCAATTTATTTTAAAGTTCATATTTAAACCATAATAATGAATTTGTTTTCATTATTTCTATTTCATTATTACTATCAGGTAATACGACAGATTCCAGATTTCCTCCTGAGGTTTCTGGCTCAACTGAACCCTGCTCACTATTGTTAGCACTGAATGCCCGAGTACAAACATTAGACTGGATCATAAGACACAGCTGAATTCCGCATGGTCCGACCTATGCCTTGTTCCCAGAAGAGCTATAGGGAAGGCTGGAGAGTAGGTGATCACTCAGGATAAACTGGATCTTCCCTACTTGAGACTCCTTTCCTAACATCTTGGTTTTTTCCTCTTCTTCCTATTATCTGAAATCCCACGAAGTAGGAGATCCAAATAATCCAAAGATATTATCTAGATATCCACATTCTAGTGAGAATTAGGTCTACTTGTTTTTTTCCTAAGACTGAGCTGGAAGTGGGACTTTTGAATAAAGAACTATGGTGAGAGGGTAAGAAGGATCTTCTGAAATAGCATAAAAAGCCAGGGGCTTGGGGATAATGTTGAAGGGGAAACCGCAAGGACACTGCAGCTCACAATTCCCTCGAGATAAGTCCCTACTTTGATATTTTGCCCTAGCATTGAGTTTAAAGAGCAAAAGAAATTGCTGTATCTTAGGTGGGAAATCATGTTGGCTAAAATACATTCATATTTGTGGTCCCCGACCTCACTAAAAGCTAAGTATGTGTGAGTGTGTGTACATACACGTTTGTATGCAAGCATTTTTTGTGTAAGTTTGTAGATAAGCATTATACATTATATATTTTATAGATATTCGTGTGCATATAGACACATTTTGTATGTAAGCTTCTCAGCTATAAAGTACGTTTTACAAAAGCTAAAAGGCAATTGGAAGTAGTTACAACTATCTTAAGTTGAATATCGCATAACACTAAGTAATACTCAATTAACTTCTTAGAAAAGTTTCATTTATAAGCCAGTATGAGAATGTACCACTTTAAAAATCCATTTGAATGGTGTTTTCAGGGAAGTTATGAAGACATACTTTGAATTCAATAGGACACAAAGCACAGCAGTTTAAAAACTGAATCAATCTGGCTCGGCACCTATAGCTCAGCGGCTAGGATGCCAGCCACATACACAGAAGCTGGTGGGTTCAAATCCAGCCCTGGCCTTCCAAACAACAATGGCAACTACAAAAAATAGCTGGGCGTTGTGGCAGGTGCCTGTAGTCCCAGCTACTTGGGAGGCTGAGGCAAGAGAATCGCTTAAGCCCAAGATTTGGAGGTTGCTGTGAGCTGTGACACCACAGCACTCTACTGAGGGCAACATTGTAAAACTCTGTCTCAAGGGGGAAAAAAAGAAAAAAGAAACTGAATCAGTCATGGGATGTTTGCTTGGTTGATTTTATGCTTATGAGGATAACATTTTAAGCTTCAGACAAAAGTGAGTAATAACAGCTCCCTTCAATATTATTGAAACACTAACTTATTTTCTTGTTAAATATTTACAATTCTTGGTAATAAAAGAAATTCTCAACTTTTAAAGTTCATCTAGCTGTCATTTTCCATCAAACCAGCTATGATAAATTTCAGCCAGAAAAGTGATCCACTCACAACCAGTATTTGTGGAGTTCCCAGGATATGGCCTAGATAGAGGTGATTCAGGCACCTGTTTTTATGAGTGGCTTCTAAGAAAGCTACTTCCCTTCAAGAGCAGCAATGTCTTCTAGAGATATACAAAAAATAATTTCTTTCTCTGGACTCATGTTCATTGAGAAATTCTTTGTTGAATGGACAAGTAGGAAAGCTTGTCCTTCTTTTCCTAGGTATGAATATACCACCACAAGAAAAGAATGTAAATACTTAGCTTTATAACCCTGAATCTTCACTTGTGGCCAGATTACCCTCAACATCGGACTGCCCACCTTAGCATTTTACGGTATTCATGCTGACCGTCTCATAAACATATACAGAGTAACACTTAGCAACATTACATGATTATAGTGACGTTAACATGTCCAAATCACTCGTTTCCCACCAACTTCATAAGTAGGTTTCTTTGGTATATTGAATCACGGCATCATTCCGTTTTCTGAAACAGGTACCCAAACACCAACGGTCCACAGTGTAACTACTTTCTCTTCAGCAGCACCGATTACCACGTCCCTTTTACCTTCTGATCTCCTGATCTCCCCTGAATCATCCCTTTTCTCAGTCCTAGCCCTGGTGTTCTCCGTAGAGCTGGTAAAAACTGGATTTATATGTCCCAACTGGCCTCTTACCAAAGTTATTTCAGCCTCACCTCGATCCTCAATGCTGCTTCTTTAATTCTGAGTGGTTAAACATTGAGTGGTAAGACATGCCAGACATTATGCTGGACTCTTAGAAAAGGAGAAGGGAGGTGGAGGAGAAGACAGAAAAGGAGGAAGAGTGAGAGAAAGGGGGGAGGACGGAGGAAGGGGCAAGGGAGAAAAGGGAAGAGGAGAAAGAGGACAAAATGGAGAAGGAAGGAGCACAGACCTCCATTTTAAGGCACACTGGGCCTCTTGTGGACGCCTCTAAGTACCTTGAAAGGTCTCCATCCTGACCAGCTTGCGAACACTGCCCGTGCTGTCATCCCTCCTGACCCAGATGGTGAGTCTGTCCAAAGGGCTTCCTGTCATTTTGTAGAAAAACTGCAGGCACTGCTGCTTCCTCTTGGGGTAGAGAATCCGAGACTCCAGGAGGGCGACCTCTTCCTTGGCCCCTGAGCTGGTGTCAAATCTCATGAAGTAGCCAGCACCTAGGGAAAGAGCACCCCAAAAATCCAGGTCTGGCTTCCCACAGCCCAGACAGAGTGAAATAGTGAACACCAGCCACTTCCCAGGCAACACAGGCGAGAACTCTTCTGGGGAAAATACAGAGGCTGATTGTCAGTAAATCTTCTCCATCTCCAGACAGCCAGTGACTAAGGCTGTCTCTCTACTGTCTCTCTCTCTTTTTTTTGTTGTTTTTTATTAAATCCTAACTGTGTACATTAATGCATTGATGGAGTATAATGTGCTGATTTTATATACAATTTGGAATGCTTACATCAAACTGGTTAACACCTCACTTAATTGTTGGGTTAAGATATTTACACTCTCAAACTGACTCTATTGATTCCCAAAGTTGGGAAAGATATACCTTAAAGAAACACAGGCTTCAAGCAAAGACTGATGGAATTTGATGTCTGTGAGGTAAATTCTATTTTCCTCACTGACTTCATGGTTTAGAGATTCATTTCAAGGAAGAGCTGGTTTCTTCGTTATATGAGAAACAGTAGTATTAAAGGTTTTGGATTTTTACTTTAAACATTCACTACAATAAGACTTCAATTTCTCCTGTTGCTAGCCTAATAGATATGTTAACAGTGGAAAAAGAATTGTCTTTATTATAAGAAGGAGCATTCAAGACCTCTTAGGGACTAATTGAGGATTTCTTCTAAATGTAAAGGAAAGCTTTGGAAGAACACTGAAAGAGAGGGTGAAAAGTGTTTACATTTGTACCAGAGATGAGGTTTGCTTAGCTCACATGTCTCAAAACTCTTTCCTCTAAAAGTGAGCAAGCAGCTAAACAAATACCATGTATGTCATTTGGAAAACTGCACTTTCAAAGTCAAGCACAATGAAAAATTCTTACATGTAAAGAAACCCTGTAAACTGTACCCCAGCACTCAACCCCTTATGAAAATGCTCTAATCAAATCATTTCACAAGGTAAAAATAAAGTGAATGTATGTTACAGTGCTGAGTACTCTGTAATACTCCCTGATACTCTGCAGTGCTCCCTGGTACTCTGTAATACTCCCTGATACTCTGCAGTACTCCCTGGTACTCCCTGTTTCTTCCTGCTTCACACACGAGGCACTTGCCTTCCATAATGGTAGCAAGTACTGATGGTTTAGATAAGCTTTCCAAAAGGTTAAAAGCATCCTAATGATACTATAAATCGATAGTGATCAAAACAGCATGGTACTGGCACAAAACAGAGAGGTAGATGTATGGAAAAGAATCAGTTTGATGAAAATATTTCAAATTGTACATAAGGCCAGCACATTGTACCCCATGATTGCATTAATGTACACAGCTATGATTTTATATATATATGTATGTATATACATATATATATATATATATATCAGAGAAAATTTTATTTCTCTGTATATTCTTTCCAATATTTGAACTAACTGACATGTGACCTCTGCATTATAAATTACTGAATTCTTAGGTTAAAAAAAAAAAAAACAACCCAGAGAGCTTGCAAGGCTAACGAAGGTTTTCAGGTGATCCTGGTTCCTTGTTTAGGAAATCCTGTCCAGGTATACTAGGAAATGTGAAGTGAAAATCAAGTAACTTATTCCTGGAACTCAGGAAGCCTGAATTCTTGCCCCAAGTCCAAAACGAGGTGTTCACTCATTTCTCTGGGTATCAGATGGGAGGTGTGACCTGTCCTAAGGGATCTTTCAAGATATTTGAGTCTGTGCTTCCGCTCCAACAACGCAAGCAAGAGCTTCCTACTGGAGGACAGAGTTTCATTAAATGCCTCCTGCAGATATATCTTCTGCTTTTCTGGATATATCTTCTGGGGTGTGGTTCTTTCCTTTTTTACAAGGTGCTAGAATATTCTTCTAGCAGGTTCTTTTCACATGAAGATTGCCATTCCACCTAGCTAGAAATTGTACTTTAGCCTAGCAGCAAGTCCACAGGAGAGGTTGGATTAGAGGCCAAAGTGGAAATTTAGAGACAACTTCAGTCTTGGATCAACCTTGAGACCCTTGGTATGACACCATATGTCGATAATCTGATATGCGAGAGAGACTTGTACCCTCTGCCAAGGACAGAGATAAGAGCGGCAGTGGCTTATAACAGCTGACATTCCCTCTGGTGTCCTGGCATCAGGGTGATAGCATGGGTCCCCTCTGGGGAGGGAATCTAACCAATTCTTCAAGGACTAAGGAATTTTACAACAGTACAGTGATTTAAAAACTATTATAATCTGTGACCCCACCTGCTTCCAAATAGGGTTGAGATGATGATTTTTCCATCTTTCCATAGGAAGATGGGAAAAATGGGGAGAGAAGCCGCTGGTCAGCAAGTGGGTGCTGGGTATGCCCTGTCTTCTTACTTATGAAGTAAGTAACAATATCTTGATGTTCAGAGAGGCTTACAAAAGCCAAGAGAAAAGAAAGGAAAAGAAGGGCATGCATATAGTAACAACTTCCTGTGGTCACAATAAAAATAGTAAGTGTTAGAGCCATATGTCAAACCAGGACTGCCTGACTTTATGTTTTTCACCACACAAACCATACATAAAAATTATCTGAAGCTATGTGATCCAATATGGTGGCTACCACACCAATGTGGCTATTGAGTGCTTATGCATGGCCAATCCAGCGTGAGACTGCTGTAGGGACAAAATATGCAAAATAGTGCATCAATAGTGAAGCATCTCATAATAATTTTGATAATCATTATAAGTTGAAATGCTGATATTTTTTATATATTAGGCTAGATAAGATATATTATTAAAAGTAATTTCACCTGTTTCCTTTCACTTTTTCTTTGCTATTAGAACAACTGACATTAATATGTGGCTCACAGTATGTTTGTACACATATTATAGGTTACTGTTTCAGAGACATTACCCTTATTGCAAAGTTCTATCTTATCACCCACAGGTACATATCAGTTTTGCTTTAATGCGTCTTTCTTTAGCATGCCCAGATTCTGGGTGGTTTTTATTGAGTTAATAATTAAGATATAAGAGATGTTCTTTGGCCTTGTTGAGATTTTTCTGGTTTGATAACTAACATTTTAATTGAGTCGTGACACGCTGGCTGGCATTAGCTAAGTGAAACTGGTGAACCACCTCACTGTGTTTACCTCCCACCTTCACCAACCTGAGCATCGTCCTAGCAAGGTGTGGTCCACTTGTCCAGCCTGGGCACTGTCCTCGTGGACCCAGTCAGCGTCATCTCTGGTGCCCTGAATCATCCCACAGATGTTTGCCTTCTCAAAAGCACAGTGGTCCAAAAGGGTTTGAGGTGTGGCTACAAATGACATTTTTATCAACTGGTTAAAAATATAAGGCATCTCATTCCAAATAGCTAAGTCTTAAGCCACTAAGACCATGTTGTTCAAACACAACAGGATCATAAGACTTTTTCTCAAATGCAAATCCTAATGCCATCAGTTAAATTTTCAAACTTGCCAACATAGACACAGTCTTACCAGTCTCACAAAGTCAAATACAAAGACTTGTAATCGTTCATTGCTATGTAAATGCCAACCATGTACTCTTTTGTGTTAAGAGCAAGGTATTTGTAATAATGGGCTTTGTACTTAGAAAATTTTCTGCACATACTTACTGAGCAGAACCAAAGATTAGATAGCAGGACCATCTTAGAAAACTCCCCAACCCAGAAGACTAGTTTACTCTAAGGATAACCAACCTGGATGACGAATGGTGCAGGAGACAAAATATTTCCTAGCACATTGCATATCTTAACCTTTACATAATGATGCACCTTTCAAAAGGAACCCAAAGAAGGTAGGCAATAATGGCTCCTCACGTTTGCCCAATAATTGGACTTTACAAACCACAACTGCAGAATTGATTTTTATAACCATCTTGTGCAGTAGATGTTATAATTTTTTTCTGCTCTAGAGATACACCAACAAAAGTATTCACGTTCCCGTAACTAGAACATTAAAGGAAAGGAAAATGTAAAGGAGACCTCTCAGACCCAGACTGAGGGAATCTTCTGGGGCTACTTAACCCAGTGCTCAGACCCATTGGCACTCACTGCAATTGTACATTCGGTTCAGCCTCTTTAAATCCAGGGCACTGAAATCCAGGCGCTGCCCAATGATGGAGTCAAACTCAGGAATCTTGGCAGTGATGGTTGGGATGCTGTCATTCTTATTAAATGAGAAAGGTGCGTAGTGCATCAGAGATTCGTAATCATAGGGTGTATTGAGGTCCGTGATTAAGTCATCATCATAGGTGTTAAAGTTGTGCTCATAACCTGTTAGGGAGAGAATCCATGGGTCCTGCTCAGCCATATTCCTTTCCCCATGCTGTCCTCTTAGATACTCACAGATGCTCCAAGAAAGGAAAATAATTCATCTTTGATTCAAATATATATATATACTTATTTCATAATCAATAATATAAAAGTAGTACACATCACTGATTATTAATGTTACTTAATCTCATGATATAATAATGTGTATAAAATGGTAATGACCATAAAACACATGTTATGAAATGTGAATATAGGCCTATTATAACTTATTAAATATACGGATATATTTAAGTCAAGGATGCATTGTAAATATACTTAGGAAAGTCTATGTGTTTGTATGTATAAACCTTTCAGAACGAGAAACTGAGGCACATATTCCAAATGGCAGGAAAGAGAATTTTTGAATTCAGGAAAATGTTCCTGATTGATTACGTTCATGATACATCTTTCTACTAGCCAAGTACATGAGCTACCAAGTCTGTCCAGAGCTGTACCCAACCCGTTCTTTATGGGTTAGTAAAAGAAAATTGAAGGGGCAGAGGGAAAAGTAAGCAGCTGAAGGCATGAGAGGGACATCCTATTAAGGCTCACACCCTTCTGTTCCAGAAATAGCCTCATGGAGAGAAAAACAAAATAGGAAGAGGAAAATGGATTTTTCTATCAAAATAGGAAAGGTAAATATTTTTCTGAGATCAGTGCGAGTGAGATGCATTGCAAGTGTGAAAAGTTGAACAAAGTAACTGATCCATTGGTCCTTGGCTTGATCAGGAATTTACTGCTTCAGAAGAAATAAAGGGTGGGTTTGCAGATTTTTAATTTCTTTCTTTGGGAATGATTGGAAAACTGAAGGAGAATTACTAACTCTTCTAGTTATAAAACTTCCCATCCTCCTGTTCTTCTTCTCTAGCTCCCCATCCTGTAAAGGAAAATGTCAACCACGTTCTCTTTTAACTCAATAAAAAGCACCCAGGATCTGGGCATGCTAATGAAGATACACATTATTTTGTGAGAATGTCAGTGCCTCACACACAGGTCCATGTAGGACTGAGGAAGTGTGGTGCAACCCAGCAGTGCTCCAGGGAGCCTCCAGATGCTTTTGGAAAAGCTAACATGCCAGACCTTGACCAAGACCTTTTTCTGGTGGGGGGGATGAGTCTCACTTTATTGCCCTTGGTAGAATAGTTCACGGCAACTTTAAACTCTTTGGCTCAAGTGATCCTCTTGCCTCAGTTTTTTTCATTTTTTAGTAGAGAAGAGGTCTCATTCCTGCTCAGACTGGAACCAAGACCTTATTTTAACTATAAAAGCAGAATACTGATCTTTAATTCTTCCCATTACAGGAGCTTTATTGTGTATTACTTGGGAGATTTCAAAACATTTTGAAGATGGGGCAGGACTCAAACAGGGAAGGAGAAACACTTGGTCCCAGGATATTATTTAGGCGCTGGAATTCTAAAGAGCATCGGGATGGTGGTGAGTTTGGGATTTCTTGGTGAGTCTCAGTGGCATCTGAAACAAGGCACTTTCAACTTACTGGATGTATGTCATTTAATTTTCCATAAGACAATCAGGTTAGAATAGATTATTTTCATTTTATTTTATTTTGAGGCAGCATCTCACTTTCTTGCCTCCAGTAGAGTGCCATAGTTTCATAGTTCACAGCAATCTCAAACTCTTGGGCTCAAGCAATTCCTTCCCTCAGCCTCCCAAGTATCTGGGACTACAGGCCTGGCTATTTTTAAAGAGGATTTCACTCTTGCTCAGGCTGGGCTTGAACTCCTGAGCTCAGGCAATCCACCTGCCTTGGCCTCTCAGAGTGCTAGGATTATGGGCGTGAGCCACCATGCCCAGCCCAGAATAGATTACTTTTAGTCTTTATTATTCAAGGATTCTTATTGGAATTATTTACCAGTAAATGTTTTGAGTAATTAAAAAAATTCAACACACTTCTGTAGTGCTTGCTATTACTGTCTCCTGGGAGCTGTGCAAGGTGAATAGGACAATCATAATTGTGCCTTCAGAGAAACTAACTTCTGAGAGCCTTAAAAAGAGCAGAATCTAAGGAAAGTAATCCCATAAGCAATGGGTCAATCAGCAAACTTTTTCTAAGCAGATAGAAAATATTTTTGGCTTGCAAAGCATTTGTTTTCTGTTACAAGTACTCAACCCTGCCACTGTAACACAGAAACAGCACTGGATATAAACACAGGGGCATGACTGTGTTCTCATTGAATTTCATTTACCAAGGCAAATGGATATGGTGCATGTGCTATGGTCTTTCATACCCCTGCTAAACCTCAGAAATTAATTTTTTTCTCTAGGGGAAAGGAACAATGTGGAAAACAAATCTGACTCAAGCAAGGAAGATGGACTTAGGGAGAGAGCCACATTGCCAGTACAAGTGTCTTCTGAGGCTAAGCAATAAAAGTGATATCAACTAAAATGAGTTGCAATAAAACTCATAAATAACCCCAACAAAATAATACTGCCTGCGTTTATGAATCTGACTGGATCTGATGTCCCTTTTGAGAACAGTTCTCCTCTGATTGCTGGCAATTTAGATACATAGAATTATACCTGAAGAAAGTACAGATAGGAGATGAGCTAATATATGTTGAGCAACCCATCACCAACCCAGAGCTCAGCAGTCCTGCAAATGACCCCAGCAAGTACGTTGGCTCACTCTGATAAAGGGAATCTCATTTGGCCTAAAACCAACTTAAAAGCCCTCAGCATTGTCTTCTGTAAGAACTGGAAATAGTAATGTCTTTTGCTTTCTTATGAAATTTTCAGCAAAGCTAAGGATATGTCCAGGAAGTATAGGAAGGTAAGAAATTAGGAAGACCATCAGGCAAGTACAGACAAAGTCTAATGGTACCATGAGCTCCACAATCAGAGATTGTCCTTTGATCTATGAGTCCCTTCCCCTTGCCCCTCTACACCACCCAGTTATAATGCAATTACTTCTAGGAGACAACCAGCTTGAGTCTGATCTGTTATTTCATCTCTGGGTGAATACTCTCCAAAACTTGTCTAGATGGGACTAGAAAGCAAAGAATAATAGTAGGGCTTAGCCTCTGGCTGAGCGGTCGGATGGCTGGATGATGGGAGTATGTGTGTGGGTTCAAACCTGTGACCCATTAGGTTTTTACAACTCACAGTTTCCCTCCTTCCTGCCCCACTCCATGTTTGTAGAACTTTCAGAAAATGAGGGACTGGGAGGACACAGGTTGAGAAACCCCACAAATGATTTCAATGTGATCAGCCAGCCCTAGACTTACCTCATGTGAAAATCTCTGACCGCTTTATTCCAAAATAAGCTAGTTCCTGCAGAAATTTTTTAAGGATTTCTTTTTACTGTTAAAGCTTGTTCTCCAAAGGGCCTAAGAGCAAAACTATTATAGATGTACTTCAGTATATGAATCTACACATGACATTGAGATCTAGGTAAAACAAACACCTACACCAGGCTAGTGTTTGCTTTAGGAAGCCATGCGTGGTAATAGTTAAGGCATTTTCAATTCATTAAAGTTGCATTAGTCTCCTACGTCAAAAACAATGATTTTCCACTCCCTGAAATAATTCCTATTAAAAAATAGTTATCTTCAGAAATTTAGCATTGACTTTTTTTCCCCCAGCACATTAGGAAACGGTTCAATAAATAATGTTTTAATGTAATAAAAAGCACTCTACTTAGTTGTCTCAAGCAATTAAGAAAATCAGCATTCAAAGAAATCTAACAAAACTAAAAAAACATTGAAATTGTTAGAATAACACGTGTCATACATGAGATAAAACTGTGTTATCTTTTGCATAGTACAGGTGAGGGCAGAAGAGGTGAGGGCAGAAGAAACCTCCTGTAGCCTTGTAGAGCCACAGGAGACTCCACATCTAGAACAATGACTCTCATATTCTGAGAGACCTCCTCACTTTACTCAGTAAAACAGGAAAGCAGACAGTTTTAGATAAAGTTTAAACAAAAACACTGGTACCAAGCAAAGCTTCCAGTTAATTTACAGTTGCCCTCTACACTGTGTTAACCAATACACATCATTCCTGAGACCCTTATTTGTGCTGAATTATGGTCAGATCAGCATATCCCACAAAACAGGCCAACAATTGTAAACTATTCCTAGCCCATGTTCCTACTAGAGAGGCTAAAGCTCCTGTTCACACACACAGATGCAGTCTGGTCATTCAGGACTGATCTGAGCCAAAGATAAATGTAATAGCCATCTCTACCCAATCACACCTGGAATAATTTCATCCCACCAAATGTTCACATAATCATCCCGGTCGGTCCTTGACTGCTCATGGTAAAATCCCAAAGCATGCAGGATTTCATGTTCGATGATGGCCTTATAGTCACACCCCGGGCCAATAGAGAGATTCTGTCCCACATGTTGGTTGCCAACAGAAGACCAGCATCTTTAAAGAGGAGAAAAGGGAAAATTCTTTTTAGAGAATTTTTAAGTGATAAAAATTCATTCATAGAACATAAATTCGGAGGAAGTAATGTGATTTTTTAAAAAGAGATATCAATGGCATTCTTATATACTGATGGTTCAAAGATGGCAGAATGCTTAAATAAGGAACATTTCCTAGAGGGAATATCCTGCAGACTTTAACAGTGATGACCCATTATGAGAGTGGTACATAGTCAGAGGCAAATTAGTTCTCATAATGCATCAAAGAAGTCAAGACTGGCATTCTTTCTCACCTCCACAAACCCATGGGGCACTCCAAAGGAAAAGCACTATTGCCTTTATACAAAATATGGTTGTGTGAATGGTGGCTGGAGTTGATTTAAATTTTCTCTTTTCTACTTTTTAAGCAAATTTCCAAGTTTCCTAGAATGAGCAGGCATTTATTTTATGATAATAAGAAGAATCTTATTAAAACAGCATGTTAATCAAGTTGTTGCATTCCAAAACAGCCTTTGGACGCAAGCGGGTTTACAGAGGGCTGCCTGCTGCCTAACTTACTTCTGGAGGCTCCAGGCAAGCAAGACCTGTCACTACCACCAGAAACCAATGGGCTTAGGAACTTCTGGCACATTCCCTACATTCTTCCTGGTAAATTGTCTTGCCCCTTTTTTCCCTCAATTATATTGTCTTTCTCATAAACCAGATTTTCCAACTCTATAAAGTTTTCCATAAAGTTTCTCTTTATTGGCTTTAACTCACAAAATGACGGTCATATCCAATTCTGAACAGAAGGAGATGTATTAACAGCTTTAAATGAAACTAATGAATTGTAAGCTCCTTGCCAAAAATAACCTTGTCTTACCTATCAATGTTCTCCCAAGATTATAGTTATCGTTATACCGTCGGTCATTAGGAAAGTTTTAAGATATACAAAAATCAAGAAACTTAAAATCTGAGTGGTAGAAAAAAAAGGAAGCCCTCCACCCCCAGCAATACTAATAAGCTGAGTAAGTTGAAACTTACACTGCTGAATCAGAAAGGCCGCTGTCGACCGTGTTTCTTGGTAGTGAAATAATGGACCATAACACAGTCTGTCTCAAAACTTTTATAGTGACCTATGTGTACCTTCAAATGCTAATTGATTTGATTTCTACTCCAGGATGGATATCATTTACTTAGTTTCCAATAACTTCACTAAGATATAATTTATATGCCATAAAATTCACCGATTTTAATGATATAATTCAATGACTTTTAGAAAATTAACCAAGTTGGGCAAACATAAACATGATCAACTTTCTTCTCTAAGAGTAGCATTTCAGTAGCAAATTTGAGTTTATCTGCAAAATATCCATACCCAGAGAAAGTATTTATTATTTATATATATATTTTTAAATATCCCTCTACCAAAAGAAAGTTGTTGAGTTGCAAACATATCATAAATTCCACCACAGTAAACTTTTGATCTTGTCTTTCTAAAAGAGCCCCTGTCAGCTTCCAGCTTCAGGGGCCAATGCCTTGAAGGGTAGGGGGACACTTAGGCCAATCCTTTCCCTAAACCTTCTTCCTTCCCTTTTGCCCTCCTCTAACATAAGTGTGTAAGACATACTTGCTGGTTACAGATTCTGCTTTTATAAGGAATGAATCTCAAAGCTGACCTGTGCTTTAATCAGGTACTGGGCAGTAAGTTAAAAACTTAAAAGAAATCATGAAAATTTCACTGGGAAGGAGCAGACTTTCAGAAAGTGATCATGTTGAGTTTGTTCTATTTTTAAGAAATTTCTGCTTTGTGATAGTTGAATAGAAATAAAAATATTGAGAAAATTAATTTTTTCCCTGAAATTTTCAACGAAAATTTAAAGGCTTTGGTACTTTCTTGAAGGTCAGAGAAGGCCAACGGATAAGTTGAAGTAGTCCAAAGCAAAGAATCTCTGCAATGAGTGGCCTTGCAAGGCCTGAGATATCTTTAAGTGTTTACCTTCGCAAAAACCAAAACTGTCCAACTCCTATTGGTTATCTCCACTTATATGCCCTATAAGGACCTCAAACAAGAAATCACATGCCCCAAACCACTATCCTATCCCCAAAGCTATTCTCCCAGCTATATTTCAAGTCTCAGCAAGTGAAGTTACCACTCACCAGTCATCCAAATCAGAAATTTCAGAGACCCCCTTGATCCCTCTTCCTTCCTAACACAGTAACCAATCTGATGAGGTTAGGTTCTAACAAGTCTACCTTTCTACATATTTCTGGAATCCATTCCCTCTTCTTTATTTCAACTGCATCTTCCTTAGTGCAGGTCCCTTTTATTTCTGTCCTGGAGGATTGGGGCATCCTTTAATTGGTCTCTCGCCACCAGTCTTGCCCTATTTCAATTTTTTTTATCTGATATTGATCTAATAATCTTTCTACAATGGAAAACTGAGTACATAATGAATCTCATTCCAAACAGTAAGCTTGCCAACACGTGGCTGTCAGCTACCAGGCTCCTGTTTGCCTCCCTGGCTCTCTGGCTCCTCTGCCCCTTCCACACAAAGAGTCAGGCATACTGGCTTGATGAGTTCTCCAAGCAAGCCAGGTTCATGGCCATGTCCGCCCCCTTCTCTTCTTCCCTTTATCTCTTCTCGTCCCCTTCTCCTCCTTCTTCCTTCTCCTCTCTCCCTCTCTTTTTTCCCCTATGTGTCTTTCCCTCTCCTCTGCACCATGACTATTTCCCTTCCTCATTTCTCTTATACTCATCCCAGCTCCCCTGACGCTTCACCCTGCTCTTTGTTAAAGGTTCCAACTTCCTTGCCAACCAGGACACTCACCAGCATGGACTCAAACTATTTATTTGTTTGCTATCATCCCCCCTGCCAACTGTAAACCTTATGACGTCTGAGACTGGATCTCATACCTCTTTGTACCTGCAGACTACTATACTTCCTGGCACATAGTAGGTGTTTTTAATTGTTTTTAAATAAAAGAATGAGGTATAAAAATCACTACTCAGGTAAATTAGGGATTTAACTTGTACCTAAGCAGTCATCAGTATTTTTGTTTTTTTTTTAATTTATTTTTTATTTTATTTTATTTAGTATTTTTCTTGTTTTTGTTGCTATTTTTTGCGTACTTTCTTTCCCTAAGGGGCTAAATCATGTGCTAACTCCCCTTTTTCCTTCTGCTATCCATCCATAATTATCAAAACCCCATGGTCAGAACTAGGCAGGAATGGAGACGAGGCAGGAATGGAGTGTGAAGAAATACCTCCAGACAGGGCTTAAAGACATAAACACACAGTGTCACAGCAGATGGTGGTTTCACTTACAGAACTCGTCTACCCCAGACATAAGGGGGTTGACATAAGCGCCACTGAAGAAAAGGAGCCTCTTTCTTGATACACGTGTTCCATGCATGTTTTTAGAAAGAAATGACTACAAAGAACAATTTACATCTAGGATTTGTCATACAGGTCCAGCCAAGACAGTAGTATAATTTAGAATAGTATTCTTTAAAGAATGTAATATATACTTTCATAAACCTCACTTTTCAAAAAGTACTGTAATTTAAAATATAACCTAAACCTAAGAGAAGAATGGAGATAACTCTCCCTGTGGCTCAGATCTATTCAAACAAACAATCCACTCTCTGCATAACATGTTCAAAATGTTAGAACACAATTTAAAAATTGACAGTGAAATATTTGAGTTTTTTTTGCCTTTAGTTTCTCTACTATTTCTTCTCTTAGCCTTTGAAAAAGATGTCGCTTTTTCGTAAATCAAAGGATGCATGATTTTCACACTCTGTAAAATTTCATACTGACCCACTAAACTGTTGAAATATGATATACGAGTCTTCTCCTTCATAGGGCTTGAAATCCACACAGGATTTGAGGCGGAACATTTCAAAGGCCTGGAGGATGGCTCCTTTGGCATTCAGCTCTGCAGAAATCAGTGAAAATATGATTGTTATTTAGATCTTGAATAACATACAGCCTAGAGTTTAGAGAAAACTATACCACCACATGACATCCACATAGGATTCTTACAGATTTTTTGATAGCAAATAAATTTCTTGGAAACTAAAACTGCAAAATGAGTTGTGAACAAAGAGATAATGCATAGTCCATCCCTTAAATGCACAAAGATGACTACGAAAAGAATGCACATATGTATGTGTGGTGGAACAAAATCATAAAATAACATGCCTATTTTCTCCCTTTCTCTTTTTTTCCACTGAAGTACAGATTTTGAGTGCATTGCCTAAGGAGAGGCACAGGAAGAATAGCAAATAAAAATGAGTTGGGCATAGCTCTGGCTTTTGTCTGCATAGATGAAGTGCCCTGGAGAGAAGCAATGAAGACCGTGATTCCTCCATCAGCCTATAAGGACATTCCCTCTTGCTGGAAGAAGAGAACAGAGCTCAGAAAGTTTTGTGGGTTCTGAAAGCATGACAAGCACATATGGCATTTAATTCTACTTCCCTCCAACCCTCCTTGGGGATATGGGAAGGCTAGACAGCACACAGGCTTAGAAAAGATTTCCATACTGCAAACCCAGTACCCAGGCAGCAGAAGCCTAACAGACCTGGAGAGGCAGGAATAATACTGACTAGCAATCTGTATGGACCACTGACTGAAGCTCAATGCCTTTCCTTTCACTTAGCATGCACATGCCCTGGCAATGCATAAAAGAAGGATGGAATGGGGAGCAAAGATACTCCCGAGGAACTGAGATTGATTATGTTTTACTTCGTGTGCTTTTTTCCCTCTTGTCAACTCATCAAAGGTTGGAACTAAGTTAAAAATTCAGCTGAGTTATAGAAAATCAAATTGTATTCCTTGCACATTTCATGTTTTGCGTTTTCGCAAAGGGTTTATAATTCTTGCTAGATGCTCATGTTTTTCTGGCCCTCATTTCATTTAATAAACTACCAAGTTGGAGATTCCACTTATCATAAGATCGTCTCAAGACCATTAAAGAAAGTCACTGGATTAATCAATAAATTGTGGAAACAACATAGATAATCATGACAAGAGCATTCATTAAACCAACGGAAGGATTTTCATGCATTTTCACCTGTTCTTACTTATTATATCTATAATATGAAGAGATGCACGCAAGACAGCTGAGTTGTCACAAAGGTCTAAGAAAAAAAAGTTTGATTATACTAAAGTCAAGTTGTCTAGAAGGTTGTGCTGCTTTTGTTATTCTCAAGCCACATGGTACAAGTTCTGAAAGTGAGTAATTTAAAAATCATACCTCTTCTTTCTTCTCTATACCTGAATAAATTATAAAGAGGGAATTAAGAAACTCTGTAATAATTTTATAAAAATTATCCCAGCATCATTGAATGGGGAAAAAATGGAAATAAAGCCCACTTCAGGCCTTCCTATTCTCCATGAAGCCAACTTTGAGTGCTCTTTTTTCTGAATGCAGAAGCTACACTTGATTTTCATGAGTTACCTTTATGTAGGTGATCTGCTCCATGCAACATACTCTAGCTCCTAGAGAGAAAGGAGTTTATCTTTTCTCTCACTGAATCCCTCGTTCATAGCCAACTGCCCCGACATAGTAAGTTTTATGTAGTTCTGTCTTAAACACATAATTTGAAAAGCCACTAACCCTCCTTTAACCCTGAATCAAATACTATGAGAAGAGTTAACTTCAGACACTAATGACTGTGCATATTACGGGTTGAGCACAGGAAGGCTAATGCTATTCAGTTTAGGAATCCTTTGAGAGAGTTTCTGATGAAGTGGAAGTGGTGCAGGAGCTTCAATCCAACTAATCCCCCTTCAAGTTATAAATTTGAAAAGAATTAAGAAAATGTACTGGAAAGTGACTTAAATAGGTAGAAACTGGGGGAAATGTTATCTTCAAAAAAAGTAAGTCTCCTTCAGTAAGATTCACATTTATATAGGTTTTTGTATGAAGGCATTTCTCAATTTCTGTAGCATAAGAAGAGAGAATGCAAGCATCAATTTGCAGTTGTATTTTCTTGATATATCAGCAGGGAAGAGTTTGGGACTGAGTTTCAGCCTAAGTAGCTAAAAATTAAGAGAGTAATTTTTAGACAAGAAAAAGTTATGGTTGATAGGAGGAGATTGGTCCCAAAATCTGTGTATAAGCACCTCTCTAAGCCTTATCTGAGCCATGAACTTTGCGTAAATGGGAGAAGGCTCCAAGCAGCTTAGTAGAAATCAGTGAGTAGAAGCCTGATCAAGTTGAACAGATTTATCAGTGGCTACTCACCATAGTAAAGACAGAATTTGGAGTTTGAGTCATGCAGAATTAGAGGAGCTGGGAAAACTTTTGGGCATTTTGTTGAAACATCAGAAAGGCCATAGCTTAAGAGTAAAGACTATGTCCCAGTATTAAGAGATTTGCTTTGAACTAAGGACAAAACCAAACAAAGCCTCCACAAATCCCAGATGATCAGCCAGTAATTTAACTACTATAACAAAAACTAATACTATTCAGAGGAGAATGACAAAAGACATAATCTCAACAATGCAATACGTGTAGTATATAACCCCAAATTACTAAACCCTGAAGAAATAGAAAAAGGTTATCCATAGATAACAGTAGAGCATTATTTTATAATTAATTATTCAAGGGTTTAAAGAAAAAGGATGAATGTCCAAAGAATCTCCATAGACAAATGTAAATTGTATGAAATAACTAGATAAAAATGCTAACTATATTATATCCAAAATAAAATACTGACTACATGATTTTGATAACAGATTGGAGATGGTAAAAGAATCAGAAAGAAAAATATTCAGAAAAACAAATACAGCCTTAGTGACTAATGAGAAAACACACCAATAAATCTACTATATATATATACAATTAGGACAGGAGAAGCACAGAAAAATATTTGATTATTGAAAAAAATTACCTTTACAGATCTAAGAAGTTTAGTGAATTCAAAGAGAACAAATACAAAGAAAATCAGCATTAGCATATCAAACTCAAATTGTTACAAAAACAAAAATGAAGAGAAAATATTGAAAGCAGCTAGAGAAAAATTACATTATATATAAGAGAATAATAATAAAAAATGGCTGATTTCTCATCAGAAACACTGAGACCAGAGACAAGGTAACTGGGGCAAAATACATATCTGACAGAAGACTTATATCCAAAATATGTAAAGGACACTTACAACTCAATAATAAATAGCAAATAACCCAATTTTTAAATGCATTAATTATTTAAATAAATATTTCACAAGGGAACATATACAAATGAGAAGGAAGTCAATAGCATTAGCCATTATGGAAATACAAATCAATAAATTAATAAAATATCACTGCATGCCCACCAGATTGGCCAAAGTTTTTCAAAGTGACAATATTTGCAAAGATGTGGAATAACTAGAACTATTCTACGTTGTTTTTGAATGTGCAAAATGGTACAAGCATATTGAAAGAGGGCTAATTTACACCTAAACTATGTCCCAACAATTTTGCTGGTTGGTATTTCATATAGATATAGATATATAGATATATGTAAAACTGCAAGACTATTCATGATAGCACACATAAAATCAACCCAAGAGAATGGTTAAACAGGCTGTGATGTAGCATATTCATACAATAGAATGACACTCAGTAATAAAAAGGAACAAATTGTTGACACACACGACAACATTGATGAATCTCAAGAACATTTTATTGAGTAAAAGAAGGCTTAATAAAAAAGTGTACACTGTGTGATTACACTTTTATAAAATTCTAGAACAAGTAAAACTTATCTATTAATAAACTATATTGATGTGTGTATGTGTGTGTGGCTTTTTTAACTTTTTGTATATTTAGTATTTTTTTATAATCAAATGTGAGGAAAGAAAAATACAATGGATTATAACTTAAAAGTGCTTAAAAAAACCCACTGGAGGGATGGCGCCTGTGGCTCAACAGAGTAAGGCGCTGGCCCCATATGCTGGAGGTGGCAGGTTCAAACCCTACCCCAGCTAAACACAAACAACAACAACAACAAAAAAACCCACTGGAAAGGCAAATTGTATTTCCAGTAAAAATACCTTTCCAAATGATGGCAAAATAAAGATTATTTTCAGGTAAAAAGAAAGAAAAGAATTTGTCATCAACAGATCTGCTCTCCAAGAACCACTAAAGAAAGTTTGTCAGAATAAAGAGAAATGACACTAAATAGGAACTCAAATCTACAGAAGAGATGAAGAGCAGCAGAAATTGCAAGTAGAAAAGTAAAAAAAAAAAAAGACTCTCTTTTTTTAATCAAACATTTTGAAAGACAGCTTACTATATAAAGCAAAAATTATAACACTATATCATAAGTTTTTTAAGGTATATAGAAGAAAATATAAAGCTACAGTAGTACAAAGGGCAGGGTATGAATGGAATTTTGCTATGATAAAATGCTTGCATTTTATGCAAAGTGGCACAATATTAAGTCTAAGGAGATTTTTTTAAAAATGTAAACTCATTTTTAACTGGCCCATGGATCAAAAGAATGACAACAGAAATTAGAAAATATGTAAAGCAGATTTTAATAAACATACCAAAATTCACAGAAAGCAGTAAGAGTAGTGCTTCAAATAAAATGTATAGCTTTAGATGCCATATTGTAGCATTTATTACATTAGATAATAATGAATACTTAAATCGACAATATAAATTTCCACCTTCAGAACATAGAAAAAGAAGAGTAAATTAAACTTGAAGTAAAAAGGAAGGAAATAATAAAGAACAGAGAACATCTAAATAGAAAGAAAAGAAGCAAGAAAAAATTACAAGACCACAGTTGTTTCTTTTGAAAAGATTGATAAAATCAATATGACCTTAGCAAAACTGATCAAGAAAAAGGAGAGAAAACACAAATTCCCAATATCAGAAATGAAATAAGACTGTCACTAAAGATTATATAGACATTATGAAGACAATAAGATATTATGCCAGTATTTTTAACACCTTAGTTAAAATAGCTGTTGAATTTTGTCAAATGCTTCTTCTGCATCTATGGAGATAATCTTAAGCTTTTTATTATTGAAAAATATAATTTAACAAAGGTGGCATACAAAGAAATAGAAAAATGTGCATTATTTTAAAAATATTAAATAAACTGGATTCATTATAAAAATACTATCCCGCAAAAAATTTCATTACTTGATTATTTATTTTATTGGTGAATTTTATCAGCATTTAAAAAAGAAGATCATTTTGATCAGACACAAACTCATTTAAAAGATAAAGGAGGAGGGAACACTTCCAAGTGTGTTTTCTGAGATCTACTTTACCTTGTGACCAAAGCACAATAAAGATAATACTATTTTAAAAAATTAGAAACCAATATTCTTCACAAATACAAATATAAAAATCTTTAACAAGATTTTAGCAAATTAAATCTAGCAAAATATGAAAAGGATAACACATCACAGCCAGCTACATATCTATATATCTATATATGTACATATATAGATATGTATATACATACATATGTGTTTTATTAATAGATGAGTTTTACTCATTCTAGTGCTCATCTGAGAAATTCAATGTTGGTTTAGCACTCAAATTATTTTTCTTATTATTAAATCATAGCTGTGTACATTAGTGCAATCAAGAGGTACAATGTGCTGATTTCATATACAATCTGAAATATTTTCATCAAACTATTTAACATAGCCTTCATTGCATTTTCTTAGTTATTGCATGAAGACATTTGTATTCTGCATTTAGTAAGTTTCACCTGTAACCAGTAGGTGTGGCTTCTAAGATGCACCGTAGGTGTGGCTCCACCAATTACCCTCCCACCACCCTAACCTTCCCCCTCTTCTCCCCTCCCTTGCCCCTTTCCCCATATTCTTGGGCTATAATTGGGTTATAACCTTCATATGAAAGCTGTAAATTATCTTCATAGTAGGGCTGAGTACATTGGATACTTTTTCTTCCATTCTTGACATATTTTGCTAAGAAGAATATGTTCCAGCTCCATCCATGTAAACGTGAAAGAGGTAAAGTCTCCATCTTTCTTTAAGGCTGCATAATATTCCCTGGTATACATGTACCACAATTTATTAATCCATTCATGGGTCGATGGGCACTTGGGCTTCTTCCATGACTTAGCAATTATGAATTGGGCTGCAATAAACATTCTGGTACAGAAGTCTTTGTATAATGTCATTTTTTGTCTTCTGGGTATATACCTAGTAAAGGAATTGTAGGATCAAATGGCAGGTCTATTTTTAGATCTCTAAGTACTCTCCAAACATCCTTCCAAAAGGAACATACTAGTGTGCATTCCCACCAGCAGTGTAGAAGTGTTCTCTTTTCTCCATATCCATGCCAACATCTCTGGTTTGGGGATTTTGTTATGTGGGATAATCTTACTGGAGTTAGGTGATATTGCTAAGTAGTTTTGATTTGCATTTCTCTGATGATTAAGAATGGAGAGCATTTTTTCATGTGTCTGTAGGCCATGCGCCTGTCTTCTTTAGAGAAGTTTCTCTTCAAGTCCTTTGCCCACCCTGAGTTGGGATCACTTGTTCTTTTCTTGCTAATCCGTTTCAGTTCTCTTTGTATTCTGGTTATTAAACCTTTGTCGAAGGCATACCCTGCAAATATTTTCTCCCATTCTGAGAGCTGTCTGCTTGCTATACTTACTATGTTCTTGGCTGTGCAGAAGCTTTTTAGTTTGATCAGGTCCCAGTAGTGTATTTTTGATACTGCTTCATTTGCCTGGGGAGACCTCCTCATAAAATATTCACCCAGGCCGATTCCTTCAAGAGTTTTCCCTGCACTTTCTTCTAGTATTTTTATAGTTTCATGTCTTAAGTTTAAATCTTTAATACAGTGAGAGTCTATCTTAGTTAATGGTAAAAGGTGTGGGTCCAGTTACAGTCTTCTACAGGTCGCCAGCCAGTTCACCCACTACCATTTGTTAAATAGAGAGTCTTTTCTACACTGAATGTTTTTAATTGGCTTGTCAAAGATCAAGTAACAGTAAGTAGCTGGATTCATCTTTTGGTTCTATATTCTGTTCCAAACATCTGCTTCTCTGTTTTTGTGCCAGTACCATGCTGTTTTGATCACTATCAATTTACAGTACAGTCTCTGGTCTGGTAGTGTGATTCCTCCTGCTTTGTTTTTATTTCTGAGTAATATCTTGGCTATTCGAGGTTTTTTCTGACTCCATATAAAACGAAGTATTATTTTTTTGAGATCTTGAAAGTATGATAATGGAGCTTTAATAGGAATTGCATTAAAATTATATATTGCTTTGGGTAGTATAGACATTTTAACAATGTTGATTCTTCTCAGCCATGAGCATGGTATGTTTTTCCATTTGTTAATATCTTCACCTATTTCTTTTCTTAAAGTTTCATAGTCTCTTTATAGAGATCTTTCATGTCCTTTGTTAGGTAAACTCCCAAATATTTCATCTTCTTTGACACTACTGTGAAAGGAATAGAGACCTTGACTATTTTTTCGGTTTGGCTATTGTTGGTACATATAAAGGCTACAGATTTATGGGTGTTGATTTTGTAGCCTGAGACATTGCTGTATTCCTTGATCACTTCTAAAAGTTTTGTAGTAGAATCCCTGGTGTTTTCCAGATATACAATCATATCATCTGCGAAGATTGAAAATTTGATCTCTTCTGACCTTATGTAATACCCTTGATCGCCTTGTCTTCCCTAATTGCAATGACTAAAACTTCCATTACAATGTTAAAGAGCAATGGAGACAATGG
>CAUYRH010138524.1:0-20041 GCA_963574655.1 Perodicticus potto
TATCTTAGAAGGGTACAGGCGAACCTTGCTAAATGCAGAATACAAATGTCTTCATATAATGATGGAGAAATTGCCAGGAAGGCTATGTTAATCAGTTTGATGAAAATAGTTAAGATTGTATATGAAACCAGCACATTGTACCCCTTTATTGTACTATTGTACACAGGTATTATTTAATGATAAAGATAATAAAAAACAAAACAAAACAAAACAAAACAACAAAAAAATAGAGAATTGCAATTCCTCAAAAAAAAAGAGAGATTGTCAAATTGGATTAAAAGGTAGAAACCAAACTGTATGCTATCTGTTAAGAAATTGCCTTTAAGAATTATAGAAGGTTAAAAATAAAGGATAGAAAAGTATATAGAAATATACGTATATATGCACCTGAAAAGATGCTCAACATCATTAGCCATCAAGTAAATGGAGACTGAAAACACAATGAGATATCACTACCTACCAATTTGAATGACTAAAGTTTTTAAAAATAAAAAAAAACTTGATGATAACTAACACAGGTAAGGATGTGCACCACTTAAAACTTTCACATGTTGTTGGTGGGAATTCAAAATGATACAACCACTTTGGAAAACGGGTTGCAAGTTCAACGTACATGGACCACGTGGCCTAGCAATTCTACTCCTAGGTATTTACCCAGGTGAAATGAGAATTTATATTCATATCTAAATATGAATGTGACTGTTTATAGTGGCTTTATTCATAGTACAGACAAACTAGAAATGTCCAATTTTTCTTCAACTGCTTCTTGAATAAATAAACTCCAATATACTTAGAGAATGATTTTCAGCACAAAAAAGCAACAAACTCTGATTCACACAGGAATGAAGTTCCCCTGCATTACACTAAGTGACAGAAAGCAAACTCCAAAGGCTACACACCATTTCTACAGTGTTTCTGAAAAGGCCAAACCATAGAGTCAGAAAATGCAGCAGAGGACTCCAAAGGTGGAGCGGGGAGTGTTGGCTACAAATGGGGAACTGAGGGGTTTTTTGAGATGCTTAAACTCTTCTCCATCTTGCTTATAAGGATGGTCACGTGACTATATTGGTATATTAAAACTTGCAGAACTGTATACAATAAAAGTCAATTTTGCTGTATGTACATTATACCAAAATTCTAAAAAAGCAGGAAAAAGTTTTATATGACCTGGCTCCTGCACCCCTGCAGCCTCACGCTCGTGATTCTGCTCTCACTCCCCACTCGCTGGTGGTCCTCACTCCCTCACGTGCACCACGAGCCTCAGAAGCTGCCTGCTTGCTGTGCTCTATGTTTGAAAACTAGCTGCACGCTCTTCATCTGGCTCATTCGTACTCACCCCTCAGTCTCAAATCCTGGGCTTAAATCCAGGATCTACCACATACTTTCTATGTGACTTTGGTCTTGTTAATTAATATTTCTGTAGTTTTCATCATCTATAAAATAGAGGTACTAATAATATTTATTGTATAAGTTGTTTTTGAGGATTATATGAGTAAATTCGTATGCTTGGCTCATAGCAACATTATATAAGGGTGAGGTAGCATAATAATTTCTCAGAGAGGTCTTCCCTAAATCCATTCTTATAGTATCTTATTTTTCTTCATAAATATAATACAATTTCCATTAAAAAATTAACACATTCCCTGTAGTCCCAGCTACTTGGGAGGCTGAGGCAAGGGAATTGTCTAAGCCTGGGAGTTGGAGGTTGCTGTGACGTGTGTGACTCCATGGCACTCTTCCGTGAGTGACAAAGTGAGACTTTGTCTCTATATTAAAAAAAAAAAATTAACACATTCATTTGTTCATTTAATATTCACAGAAAGTAGAATATTTGCTATGGATGCTGTATTTATCTATTGCATATTGTTTGAACCCATTGGGTTGCTATAATAAAAATACCATAGATAGGAGGCTTATAAATACAGAAATTTATTTCTCACAGTTCAGGAGGCTAGGAAATCCAATGTCAAGGTGCTGACAGATTCAGTGCCTGTTGAGGGCCTACTTTGTTGTTCATAGACTGCTGTCTTTTGGCTGTGCCTTTACACAAGGCAGAAAGGAGCCAAGTGAGTTCTCTGGGGTCTCTCTCCTAAGGGCTCTAATCTCATTCATGAGGGCTTTATCTTCATGACCTCCCAAAAGCCCAGTCTTCAAATACCATCACATTATTTGGGATTCATATTTTCCCATATGAACTTGGGGAGGATAAATAGATTCAGTCTATAGCATATATCTACATAGTATACACACACACGATCTCTATCTACTCACACTGTATACAGTCTGTGAGCCTAGTAGGCACTTAACAAATATTTGCTCAATGAATGAGTGAATGGTTACAAGAATGGCATTCTAGATAAGCCCGTTTCTCGTAACTTGATCTCTTTCTCAGAAGCAAATGCCATTCTGGTACTGATTATATTCTGGCTCCTTTTTGTCAGAGCTCAAACCCAGGGCCACACCCTAGAGTTCCATGACACTCCCCCGGCCCCACTCTGCCATCTCCCAGGCCAGGGGCTCTGCTCCCCGCTTTCCCTGGGCCTCTAACCTGTAGGCTCAGCCGTCCGCATTCCATAAAGGAGAGAGTGAGGAGATGCCGCTGAGTGGCTCTTTGCTCTGCCTTTCCCAGAGAGCCCGCATTCGGAGAGTTGCTGAGCAAGTCTCAACAAGCGGGGCCTCTGATTCCCCAGGCGCTGGAGTGTTTGTGAGTGGTTGCAACACTGTGTGAGGTCGTGCTCTGCGAAGGAAAATGCCTGTTAAATAGACGAGAAACCTATCGACCGGGACCCTCCCTATATTTTCTGCTGTGGGATTGTTCCCCAAGAGGGGGGAATACAAGAAAGGGCCATCTGCTCTTTTTCTGGGTGGAGAAATCCAGAGGGAGGCAGCCCCCAGGTAGCTGGCCCAGAGAAGGCTGGCAGCTGCACGGGCTGCAGTGCGTCAGTACCAGGAGCCCAGGGTCCAGGGAAGTCAGTAAGCAGTGGGCACCGCGCGGAAGAACCGCAGAGCTGCGAGTGCTGGGGAGTGTGTGCAGCGAGCAAGGCCCTGTCTCAGGGTGGGGAAGGCTGCTCCTCATCCTCTCCTGAGGGCTCTCAGAGGGACAGTGGACTTTCCCAGGCCTGTGAAATTTGGGGGACCAAAGGACTTTCTGGCTATACATACAAATTCCCTTAAAAATAACTCAGAAATATTTGGGGATGGGCACCTCCAAAGTGAATTGCGTTACCCACGTGAACACGGATGGTGGGGGCTGGAGCTGTTGAAATTTAGGAAACATTATTGTAAATGTTAATACTTCTTCTCACCCACCAGCTGGCGAAGCTGGAGGGACGTCATTTACGCTCACTGATTGGCTGAGCTGTGAACCCTTCGCTGTGACCACTGTTCCAGCCCATCTGGTAGTTACATACCACGATTGGGACTGTTTGGGAGGACGGCCAAAGTGATCCGACTCGCTCGCCGCGGTCTGCTCCAGCAGCTGCACGGACACCCAGTCCGTGCCCCCAGATATATGAATCCAGACAAAATAAGTTTTATTTTGTGTTTGATTTAGAAGAGATAACATCAAAGACAAGAACATTTTCCATGAATGAGTGAATACAATCGGAGTGCTAAACTGCAAAGCTCAATGTATGCTATTTCATAGAGGGCTGGTCAAAGCTACAGAAATTCCATACGGGATTGTATCTCATGATTATTATACAAAAATATAAAACCAATTTACATTTCACACTAATAAGTGCTGGTTTAAGTAAAGACACTCCAAGGTCATGAAATTTAGCAATGTGTAAAATTTGCCAAAGCTAAGAAGAGGCAGTGGACTTCTTTTGTTTCTTCTAAAAAATAACTTTTTCAGACCATGTCACCAAAGGGGCAATTAATAAGAAAAAAAGCACAGCACAGGTAATTTATATGCCAGAGTGTTCATTGTTCATAACACAGGCTTTTCTTAGTGAATCATAACGTTGTCTTAATTCTCAGGTAATTGGTTCTCTTCTCTCTCATCCAGGAATGAGTTTTAAACCAAACCTTTGAACTCTTTTGCAAAGCACGTATCATGGGTTGTCATCTTAGGAGCAAATTAAAGTTTTCCCTCACAGTGTGGTTAGGTATTAAGAGTTCCACATGTCAGGAACAACAATCAAAAAGATTATTTTTTCTACCACAATTGCCACAAGCTCTTCAGACATTCAGCAATTCTTGGCTTTTTGTTCTGGGTTTTACGAAGAAGTAATTCAAGGTTTAATGTTTCTGAAACCCTTGGAGAGACAGAGTCTCAAGAATATGCTCTATTCTGAAATTGTTACCTTAGACAAATTGATGCGACCAGTTGATGCAATTGTGACTTCATGCTGGGCTAACTTTACGATGATGGAGGCAGGACATGGAAAGGGTGGCTTTCCTGGCCTTTTCCTAAAAATGCTGACTGTCAGCTGTTCACACAACTACTGTAAATGAGGTCATTTCTTTTGAAATGTAGAATTTTTGTTAAAAGAGTATTTCTGAGCAACCATGGTATCAGATAATTAGCCTGCCTGAATTATTCACTCTTCAGCCTCTTGTTTGGATATGATATAAAGCAGCTGGAGAGAGAAATAAATAAATTTCTCACTAGCCAAACCATCCTCAAAGCTGCTAGATTTCAGACAATGGAGGAACTACTGCTTTTTGCTGAATGGTGATATTTACAAAATACCTGAGCAGAGATGATGAGCACAAGGTAAGGCAGTGGTTCCCAGACCTTAATGTGAATGCAAATTGCCTTGTAAACTTTCTAAAACGAACCATTCTGATTTAGCAGGTGTGGGGCAGGGCCTGGGAGACCTCATTTCTAACAAGTTCCCAGATGGTATTAATGCTGTTCATTCAAGGACATGGGTCCTGGTATCCATTTTAACTAGAGTGATCTTGAAACAGATAAGAAACACTGGACGATGGTTTGGAGCTGGAAAGACCTGAGTTTAAATCTCAATCCAGCTGCTCAACTTAAATAACTTAAGACACTTAAACCCTTAGAGCTGCCTCTGTAACATGGTGCTAATTATACAAAGGAGATGTATAAATGGCATATTCTATGCCAAAAGCTTAGCTCACAGCTTGGCATGGAGCAAGAGCTCAATAATTACACATTGAGATTCCCACCCTTGCATTAAGCATGGTGGTGATGACTAGGAATGTGACTCGAGTCCTTGTCCACATCGCTGAGTGAGCCTGAGCTGACAGGGCCACCCTAAACCACCAACTCACCCATTTTTTCCTTTTAGTTAGGGGATGTGGATATTTAATACATTGCTTTTCAGGAGAAGATACTTGCAGGTTATGTTTCTGACCAAGGTTTGATAAGTAGAATCCACAGAGAACTCAAACTTTTTAATAAGAAAAGAACTAGTGATCCCATCTCATTGTGGGCCAGAAACTTAAATAGAAGCTTCTCTGAAGAAGACAGGCACGTGGCCTACAGACAAATGAAAACACACTCATCATCTTTAATCATCAGAGAAATGCAGATCAAAACCACTTTGAGATATCATCTAATTCCAGTAAGATTAACTCACATAACAAAATCCCAAAACTACAGATGTTGGCATGGATGTGGAGAAAAGGGAACACTTCTACACTGCTGGTGGGAATGCAAACTACTATGTTCCTTTTAGAAAGAAGTTTGGAGATCACTTAGGGATCTAAAAACAGACCTGCCATTTGATCCTGCAATTCCTCTACTAGGTATATATCCAGAAGACCAAAAATCACTTTATAACAAAGATATTTGCACCAGAATGTTTATTGTAGCCCAATTCATAATTGCCAAGTTATGGAAAAAGCCCAAGTGCCCATCAACCCAAGAATAGATTAATAAACTGTGGTATATGTATATCATGGAATATTATGCAGCCTTAAAAAAGATGGAGACTTTACCTCTTACATATTTACATGGATGGAGCTGGAGCATAGTCTTCTTAGCAAAGTATCTCAAGAATGGAAGAAAAAGTATCCAATGTACTCAGTACTATTATGAAACCAATATATAATCACCCACACTTTCATAGGAAAGATAAAACACAACTGTAGCCCAGGATGAAGGAGGGCAGAGGAGGGGGAGGGGAGGGAGGAGGTGGAGTGGAGGGTGGGTTATTGGTGGGACCCCACCTACGGTGCATATTGCAAGGGTACATGTCAAATCTATTAAAAGTAGAGTATAAATGTCTTAACACAATAATTGAGTGAGGTAAAAGCTATGTTAACCAGTTTGATGTAAGCATTCAAGATTGTATATAAAATCAGCACATTGTACCCCATAAATGCATTAATATACCCAGTTATGAGTTAACAAAAAAATTAAGAGAAAAAAACAAGCCAAAAATATTGCTTTCCATAATTTTCAGATGCTAAAATGTATATGCAGTCATAAAATAAATGTACTTCAAGGGTATATTAGACTACTATATAATATATATGCTCCATAAATTATTTTTTTAGAAATTATAAGTTGGAATGATTTCTAAATATTGTTCTATGAATATCCTTATTCCCCCCAAGCGACAGAACTTCAAGCCCACAGCCTGTGGTGTGCATGGAGGCCTGAATCTCGCATTGGTAGCTGAACACATGAGGTGTCATTCCTGCCACCAGATGTGGCTCCCCCTCTGCTCTGCACACTGACCGAGGTCTCTTCTGCTGCTTTCCAGGCTGGCAGGACCCTACTGGTGTCACTGCTGATCCTCCACATCTAATGGACCTCCCAGAGCTTCACTGTGGCCTGCCACCCCAACACCCCAATCCCTGGTCTCTCACGATGCCAGAGATATTCTGGGGGGGGGGGAGAAGGACAGGAAGGGGGACATGGAGGACAAGGAATGACTTTAGTCTTTTTGTGCTACACTGTGTTTGGGTTTAAGGGGACCCTGAGCAGCATGCCCTCCTCCAAATGAGTGCAGAATTTAGTGAAAATCAAATGTCTGCTTTTTTTTTTTTTTTTGAGAGAGAGAGAATCTCACTCAGTTACCCTGGGTAGAATGCCGTGGCATCACAGCTCACAGCAACCTCAAACTCTGTGGGCTCAAGTGATCCAATCCTCTTGCTTCCGCCTCCCAGGTAGCTGGGACTGTGGGCGCCCGCCACAACATCGGGCCGTTTTTAGAGACCAGGTTTCACCCTTGCTCAGGCTGGTCTAGAACTCGTGAGCGCAGACGATCCACCCGCCTCGGCCTCCCAGAGTGCTGGGTTTACAGGTGTGAGCCGCTGCGCCCGACCTATGTCTGCTTTTTTACAGGTGCCATGTTCTAGGATTCAGATATTAACAGACAAAACCAAACCGAACCAATCTGCTGCAATGACAAGCTGCGTCCAGAAGTGTCTCAGCTCCTGACAGCTGTTGTCCAATGCCTGGCACCCAGAGGTGGTGGCTGTGTTTGCACAGAGCTGGGCTCCCCTCCCCGGTGGCTCCTCAGACCTGGGGAAAGCAGCTTCTGCCGGCTGCAGTCGATGGCCGCCCTTTCACTCAGGCCACATTGATTTTCACTCTTCTATTTTGAACATTGGTCAGGTAGAAAACATTTGAGATTCTCAGGATTTCTAATGAGGATAAATAATGAAGGGAAAGGAAAGAGGAAAAAGCTTGTATTTGTATTAACGTGTGAAGGCACATCGTTAGTTTTTGCATATACATCTAGTGAACTAGTATGGTTTTCTAGCTGTATAGTATAGACAAATAAATTGGAGTTTACAGGCATCAAGTAACTTCACCAAAGTTACTGAGTTAATAAGTGTCCAAGTTGGGACTTCAGCCCGACTTTGGCCTTCAAAGGCTCACTATTTCTACTACACTACAAAGAACTATAAATTAACAACAGACGTGCCCACAGAAGGACAATCCAGCAGTGTGTTGAGTGCTAATGAACATTAGTCAGCTGATGGACGTTAGCTGTGTCATATTTGCTGGGAATAGGACCTTCTTTTTGCAAAGAGTCTTGCTATTTATAGAGCATTTGAAAATTGCTTCACTGGGTTCTGGCCACACAATGCATTAATCCCATGTTAGTACAATATTGCAAGTCACTAAATTCTAATGTTATAGGACCCTATCAACATGATGCCGCACAACCGGTCAGAAGGTGAGATAATGAAGACATCGAAATCATTGTTTGCCTTACGTAATAGTGAAAAGATATAGCATGACTGTATTTTTACAGAATTAGCTGATTTTTTTTAACAAAATAAATTAAATCAATAGATTGATTTAGCCTTTGCAATTCTAATAATCCAAGCTCTCCTTAGTTTGTGGGAAACATAAAAGGGAGACTAACATCTGCATTAGTGATCCTCAACAGTTTGGGGGAAAATAGGGATTTTCTATAATTTTGTTTAAAAAAAATCAAAATAATACAAGTACAGGATGTTTTAAAAACAGCAATGGGGGAGAAAATGGAAAAGCATACAAAGTAGCTGGCCTGTAGGATGAACAGCTCTAGCTAATACACAATGTGAGGATTACAGTTAGCAAAATAATGAGAAGTCTATTCATAAACTAGTATTTTATTTAGGATTTCTTCTAACTAAGGAGATTTAGCTGCTTTTCACATACACGTACACGCATAAAAAAGCAAAATGAATCATGATGTGACATGATGCCTATGTTAATTTGCTATGGTAACCTTTTTACTATCTCATACATTGTGCCCTATACCTCAAATATATACAATAAAATTTATTTTTAAAATTGCTTTACAGAAGATTATAATGAGACACTCATCTCACTTATTACGGTTGGAGTACATTGGGTTTTAAATCTAAGAAACAATTAAAACCGACTGAAACAATTAAAAAATATATCATCTCACTTACCAAGGTCCATGCGTGGGCGTCCTCCAGCCGTGCACTTCAGGACTGGCTCCACTGCTCAGGAGCCCCTGGGCCTGTAGCCCCGGCCCCTCACAGTCACAACATGGCTGTAAGTTCCATCTGTTGAGCACAATGGCAGAAAGAGATGGTGCCTCCACTGAAGGAAGAGGGCCCTTCCCAGCAGCTTGATCAGGCTGCCTTAGGTTGCATCCGCACTCCCCACGGTGACTAACAGCAGCCAGTGAAACTTCAGGCACTAACTTTCCATGTGAATGATTCTCTACCACATAAACAATGCCCTTTTTGAAAAGAAATTTTTCATTGTGTCCTCTTTCCTAGCCTGATAACATGATACAGGGATCATAACCCTTCCACAAGGGCTATTTCAGAAAGTGCTTACATTTACAAGTTTTGCTGGATTCTTTGCTAAAATATGAATAAAGCACACGCATTTTGAAACCTGGATCCATCTGGCATATATAAGCTTGCAACCTGAATATCCCAACTTTGTCTCAACTTTTGCTTGAGGTCTGTGTTTTGACCAATACGGGGAGGTCTGGGCTGCCATCACTGTTTGATGTTGCTGTCTACACCCGAGAAGAAAGGATGTCATTTTGGAGGGACAATCTTGTGCCCCTAACCCTCTCTTTTCTGTAAGAATCGTCAGTACTAACTAATTACTAGCCACTTAAATTCAGACCGCAGTGATAGTTCAAGGCTGTTCAAGGAAGTGAACGCTTTCAAGTCCAGGAAAGGAAATACAGGTTCGAACAATACAGACGAAATACAAGTTCAACATGGCTTCCTTTATGAGTTATTTCTCTGGGACAGTTCTTAGAGGTTCAGTAGTTTTGGATTTCCTAAATTCAGCCTTTTCCTGGATTGCATTTTCTCCACCTCACTTAAAGGGAGAAAGGAGAAGAAAACTAACATTTATTAAACTTCTACTAGGTGTCAGGGACAATTTCCATGTGATGGACCATTTACTGCTCACTAGAACATCCTGAGGCTGCTGTGAGTGCACTTGGTCCACAGACAGAGACAAGCCTGGGGTCAGAGGGCAGACACCAGGGAGGTCTCTAGGTGAGAAAGAGTAGACTGTATCTGAGCTGGGACCTGCAAACCTGCAAAGATACACAAGCCTAGCCTCTTGTTAGACACCCATGACGTCATTCTCATCTTGCCCACTACCTCATTTTAATTCTTATCTTAAACTAGAATGTTTTTCAGTTCTCCTGGTTTCAGAAAAAACAGACTAATGCAATCTCTAAGTCTAACTTCTACATTTGTTGCTGAAACTCCTTTTCTACTCTGCTTAGACAATGTTTTAATTTTATTATTCTTTTTATGTTTTTCATTTTTCATTTTATTTCAGAGTAATATAGAGATACATATGACTAGGTTACATAGTTTGCTTTTGTAAGATTAAAGTCTGGATTGTAGTAATGCCCTTCATCCAGGAAATACACAATATACCAGTTCAATGTACCTGTTGGATGGGAATTTACCTAACCCCTCCCATCCTCTCCCTTACTGGAATTTAATTAATTTCAGCATTGGGAAATTCTCTGCTCCTTAGGCAGCCCAGCTCACTTCCAGATGCAATGATGGAAAGATACTGTGCTATAATTTGCTTCCCTGAAGCTTGGCCTGCTGATGCAGGTTCTGCTCTCTGAGGCCTCCTTAGAAAATCTGATTCACATTTCACTTAATGGACCACAAATATTTGTGCCAAAGTCCATTTGACTGTTTTTCCATGCACAATGAATGAATTCACTTCAGGTCAGTTCCTCAACACTTGAGGTATTGTCTCATTCCTTGGGGCTCAAATCTCTCTGCTTCCTTTCCTAACTTCGGACACTACTTTATAAATCGTTACTGTTTTCTATTAATAGATTCTTGTGACCTAGTCCCCCCCTTATCCCAGCTTCTGACTAAGGTGTGAATTTTCTTCCAGTTAGTGTTAAACTAGATACTGGCTCTTGTCCATTATGTATTTTCATTTATCAACATGAACATTTCATTGAATACCCAAGAAGAGAGACCTGACAGCAGCAGTTCTCTGTAAAATATCCACAAAACCCAAGTGGGTCCCTTTTCCTGTCTTAAAGTTAATATGGCAGAGATTATAGGACAAAACTGTTTTTTACAAATTGCTTTTGAACCTTAGAAATAGTAAAGAAGATAGCAAATGACACGAGTGAGGTGATGAGTGACATCTTTGAGCTCTGGTGGATGATTTAAGCTTTCCCAGATCAGTTGATCAGGTCCACTGAGGGTCTCTCAAATGACTTAATGAATCCCTTATAAACTTACTCCACTGAACCACACACACATACATAGGGGGAAGTGGTTTTGCAAAGTCTACAAATTATACTTTTCCAACACAACAGTAGATGAGTCTGATAATTTAAAAAATGGACAACAGAAGTTATACATGTAGTATCATAGGAGACTGAGCATTTTTATTTATATTTATCTATTTTATTATTTATTTATTTATTTTTGAGACAGAGTCTCACTTTGTCATTCCCAGTAGAGTGCCATGGCATCATAGCTCACAGCAACCTCAAACTCTTGGGCTCAAGAAAGTCCCTTGCCTCAGCTTCCCAAGTAGCTGGGACTATAGGTGTCTATCACAATGCCCAGCTATTTTTAGAGATGGGGTCTCTCTCTTGCTCAGGCTTGTCTTGAACCCATGAGCTCAGGCAATCTGCCTACCTCGGCCTCCTGAGCCACCATGACCCGCTGTAAGCATTTTTAATAAGTCCTATTAGTCATGGTTCTGAATAGGTAATTGCAGACATTCTGGAGATTTTAAAGACGTTCCTACAGGTCACTAATTAAGTCATTTGCAATAAAAAAACACACATTCTTAGTGGGCCATAAGAAACCTCTGTATATTCATAGTTTAATTTTGCCAAAGTAATGGCAGTATGAATTAGGTAGGTTAAGAAGGCAGACTTGGATTTCAGACCAGGAGGCCTAGACTTGCCCCAGACATATACCTTTAATAATTCACTCAATTGCTTATAGTCTCATTCTTCCAACTTTGCATTCTTCTCAAAGTTGCTATGTCGTGCTGCTTTTTAAACCATGAAGTGCCGTGCAGATGATGGTATTTCCATATTGGTGTCACTGTGCCTATAAATAAACTATGAATTAATCATAATCTGCAGCTACGACAATGAAATTATAGAAAGTCCCTGGGATTTCGATTTTTTTTTGGTAGTTATTATTTCATAGTTCTGTTTTATTTTCCTTTTGCTTTGACAAAGGAAAATACTAAGGTAATATGCTAATGTGTAGAACACCATGAGAAATTCTACATCCATTTCTTATGGCCCATTTCTATATTTAAGCCTCATGTGATTCCTTGTAGCCTGAGTATTGCTCCCCAGGTTATTGGAAAACAGTGAATTTCAGAACAATGGAATATCTGGACATATTGACAGCCCCAAGCCTGCAAAGCAGCTCTGTCTAATCCCACCCAGCTGTGTTTTCTCCTGTCTGGGAACTCAGAAGCACACATAGAAGCCTCACAGGGCCAGGAGCTGAAGACACCAGAGGACAAGGTAGTCTCCTTTTACCTGTTGGCTCCATCCAGGGCATCAGGCTGCTGCACGAGAGACAGCACTAAGAAGAACTCCACCTGTCTCTAAATACATCACTCCCTAGGCTTGCCCCTTTATAATTCATTACTCAAATGAGATAATGATATAATATACACAATATTCACAGTAAAAATTTTATAGAATTATTAGCATAGTATTTGGCACATGGTGAGAAGTCAGTAAATTTAACTCAAGGATATTATGATTAATTGTCCATATGGTGAGGCATAGAAGCTACTTCAAACAAGAAAAGTACATTGAGCCATAAATAGTAATTAATAGTCGGTTTGAGATTGGCTCTTTAGCTTCTTTAGCCTGGATAGGACCCCCAGGAATAGGATATGGAGGAAATGGTAGGAATGCTGTTATTTGAAAGATGAAAGTGATTTATAAGGGGCTGTCAAGATCAGTAGGACATTGTAATAGGCACAAGATGAGAATATCACAGTCCTGTGGGGGGATCAAGATCTAGGAGTGGAGGAAAAAGATGAAACCACACGGGATACCAGAACAGAGAATTACGAGAAAGAGTCTTTGTCCAAGTGTAGGTCCTAGGTAACTGTGTGACTTTTTCAAACCACTCATCTTCTCTGGGTATTAGTTTAGTCAACATGAAATGATGGGTTGAGATCAGATCACTCCTTAAGCCCCATCCTAGAGTACAAAAGCAATAGTTTTTACACTTTCCTTAAACCAGGCTCTTTGTGTTATAAGTTCATGGTAGAGAGGGAAACTTTGAAAAGTTTTGGATATTTAAACACCATTGGGGTTTCATAAAGTGATGTGCAAATGAGTCTAGATCAAAATCTATATTTGATCAAGCCACATACAGTACCTATAGTCCCAAGGTTCCAGTAAATCTCATCCATATTCTATATTCTTTTGCAGTTTAAAACTAGTAAAAAATACCTTGCAAATAATCTTTCAAAATAAATATGTTTCAAATGGTAGGAAAGAGGACTTTTAGACCATGGCAAGCACTCAGAGTTTGAAATATATATATATATTTTCAATAATTGTGTGGTTTGCTTTTATTCATGCTATATAATTTATTTTGATATTTTAAATCAAATTGAAGAAGGGAATGAAAATTTCATCAAAACTAGGAGTTCAGTTACTAAAAAGAAAGGAAAAAAATGGATGTTTAATACAAGGATGTTTTTCTTTTTCGCTATTATTTTCTAAGAAAATTAAAAGTTTTCTATCAACCTCCTACTTTAGTAAAACAATAAGTTTAAAGACTTGGCATGTTGATACAAAAGATAAATAAAGAAAAGTTTGAAAGTTCTCCCAAGTTCAACCCAATAATATTTGAAGATAGACATACAGAGGGCAAAATGGAAAATGAACTAGGATTGTGAAGACACTAGCTAGATTCCTGAGCCATTACTAGAAAGATGGGAAGGGGGAAAGAGGAACAACTGATAAGAAACTTGTATATAATGAATACTCTCAGAATTCATTTGAACATCAAAAAATACATTCAGGTTGAGCATCCCTAATCTGAAAATACAAAATCCAAACTGCTCCACAATCTGAAATTCTTTAAACACAACATTATGCTCCAAGTGTAAACTTTCATGCCTGACCTCATGTGATAAATCACAGTAAAAACACAAGTGTGTAGCAGATAGGTTATACAGCATCCCCAAGGAAAAAGAAAGACCCAAGTTCCCTTCAACTCTTCTGCAGATCTCTATATCCTCCTACTAAATGCACAGACAAACACACACACACACACACAAAGGGTAATAAAATGGCATGTGCATAGGCTGTAATCACCAACAAATGGATCCCCACAATGCCTAGGTGGGGGCCAAGACTTATGTGCATTACTCATGTTTTTTGTTTGTTTGTTTGCTTGCTTATTCTCTGCTCTATGGTGAAAATATAGTGTTGAAAATGTCAAAAGGCTTTATATAGCCCTATGTGTAACAATGACAAGAAAAAGTAGAAACTGTTATGTTTACCTATAGCATAGAAAGTGAAGCTGTTGGAGAAAGTGGACAGTGGCACAAGTGTGAAACATCTTACAGAAGAGCCTCATGTTGTAATGACCACCACATATGACCTGAAGAAAAAGGATACACTGGTGAAGTTCTGTGCTAGAGGTCATGAACAGAAGTTAGTGAAAAATAGAAAAATACTACATCAGGCACAAAATGAAGATTTCAACTGTGTATTGAAAGAGTATAGCCATCAACATTGTAATGAACACATGCTGCTTACTGGCTGACCATGAAACAAGGAAAGATCCGTCATGATGAACTGAATACTGAAGGAGACTGTAAATATTCAACAGGCTGGATGTAGAAATTTAAGAAAATACATTAAATTTCTAAATATTTATGGTGATAAAATATGTACTAATCACCAATCAGTAGAGAAAATTTTGGCAAGTTGTCACTAATGAAAATCTGATGCCAGAATAAGACAATGAAGTTGATGAAACATCACTGTTTAGGCATCACTGCCCCAGAAAGACACTGACTGCAGCTAATAAGACAGCCCTACAGTAATTAGGATGCCATGGACAGAACAAGTATGCTGGGAAGAGCTAATGCAGCAGGCATATATAAGTATAAACTTGTTGTGATGGGCAAAGCTTGCATCTTCATTGTTTTCAAGGAGTGAGTTTCTTTCCAGTCCGTTATTATACCAACATAAAGGTATGTATAGATCACCAGAGATGTCTTCCTAATTGGTTTCACAAATATTTTGTACCAGTGGCTCATGCTCACTGCAGAGAAGCAGGACTGGATGATAATTGTAAGATTTTGTTATTTCTTGATCACTGTTCTACTCAGCCCTAGGTGACATTCTTTTCAAAAGTAACGTTTAAGGCAGATGTACTTTTCCCTAAATGTAACTTCATTAACTTAGTCATGTGACCAGGATATCCTTATATCCATAAAGAGTATCAATAAAAACACTTTCTTGAACAGCATGCTAGCAGCAGGAATATAGGTGTGGGTGTGGAAGGTTTTCAGAAAGAGTATAAATGAATAATCCTGCTATGTTGTTTCCAATGCTTGAAGCACAATGGCTAGACACATAGTTGTGTGTGCCTGTCACAAACTCTGGCCTGTGACTATGCTCAGTGATGATGATGAACACAGTGGTGATTTTGAAGGGATCTGCTTGTCAAATAGGAAAAAAAAATGTTTGATCTCCTTTCATATGAAAAATATATATTCCTTCATGGTCTTTCAATAAGCTAGAAGAAGTAGATAGACATCAAGGAAGGTGCTAACTTCAATGAAGCTCAAATTGTTCATTCATTGACAGGTGGTGAAATAGCCAACATGACTCTAAATCAAGATGATCATAATAGTGATGATGAAGATGATGAGATGATGCTGTTAACACTGTGGAAAAAGTGTCCATAGACCACATGATGAAAATGTGCAATGGGCTTCGTAAAGTACTAGAGCATCATGAGTTCAAAACAGAACAAGAGATTGTGTTAGTCTGTAAAAGAAAAATGAGACTCTTAAGACAAAAACCATAGTCAATGAGGCAGATGACTCTGGAGGAAACAATTTAAAATAGCCAGATAGCTGAATGCTACCTCATCCCTAGAGGACACACTTCTTCCTCTCTCAATTGTTTCTGATATTTCTTCTCACTTTAAAAATAAAATGCAGTGTACAGCAACCTCTTAATCAAACAGCAGTGTAGGGGAAGACAGAAAGTCTGCTGTTGTGTGTTGTTGCTGCTATGTAACAGCTGGTGCCAGTGTTCTGGTGATGCTACTCTAATGCTTAGTTACCCTGAACACATTATTTTCTCACTGAATTCATGGTATGTCATTTTTTTTACTGTTAAATACTTATGTGTAAATAAGTGTAATAAAATGATTGTTCATCAGCAGTACATAAATTTAGACTCAGGAATGGTGGCGATGTCGAATAACCACAGATTGTCCACATGGGTGGCAGAGATAGTGGCATCTTTCTTTTCTGATGATTCTATCAGTTTACACAAGCTTTGCTTCATGCTAAAAACTAATAACAATATTATTTAAAATTACTTTCAGGCCATGTGTAGATGTAACATAAATAAATTTTGTACTTAGATATCCCTCCAAAATATCCCATGATGTATATGCGACATTCCAAAATTCTAAAACATCTGAAATCTGAGTAACTTCTGGTTCCAAGCAGTTTAGATGAAGTATACTCAATGTGTACACACAAATACACCACCACCAAGAAAGGGAGCTTTGCCATTGAATGCAATTTAATAACAATGTTCATCCAAAGTTCTCAGATAAAGAGGACACTTCTGTGCCTTCAGTCCTAGAGTTCATGTTTTGAGTTGCTTTGCCAGCCTGAAAAGTAGGATAAGTTTGGATAAGTTTCCAACCATCTATCCCCATTCCCTGGCCCAAGAGCAAACATGTTTGCCTGTGAACACAAATTTGCAGGCAGTTACTGAAGGTCAGATGTATCGTCTATGGTCCTGCCTCAGAGTAAGGCTCATGTATTCTCATGGGAAGCATCAAATAAATATGACAGGGAACAATTCTTCTGATAATTTTCCCCAAAATACCTTTTTGAACATTTCATTGCACTAATCAAAAACCTTCCATGGTCACAGGATAACTTGCCAATATACAAAAGTAAAATATATTCTTGTATGCTGCAGCAAACAATTGAAAATGAAATTTTAAAAATGCTCTTTATAGTAACATCAAAAAAGCATCAAATACTTGGGTAAAAGTCCTTGTAAAAAGACACTGAGAGTGACACGAGTGGAAGGAGGGGGGCACAGGAAGAGAGGGATGTTTTGGAGAGAGAAAAGTGTATTGACATTGCGCTGTGTGGGCTGGCACTGATGCCCTATTCAGACTTTCATGGGCAGGGGTGCTGACACTTGGTTTGGACTTTCAAGGGCAGAGCCATTGGTGCCCAGTAGGGACTTTCAAGGGTGGAGCTGCTGATGCCTGATTTGGACTTTGAAGGGCTGGGCACTGATACCAGTTTCAGTCTTTGAAGGGCTGGGGAACTGATGCCCAGTTCAGACTTACAAGGGTGGAGGTGCTAACTCCTTTGTCTTGACAGTGGCTGGTGATCTTTCCTGAATTGGTGGTTCATAGTAGGGGAACTATCTATGGGACAGTGGGAACTGTCTCTGGATTTCTACTAGCAGGTAGTTGGATACCCTTTGAACATTCCCTATTGAGCAGTGATTATACTGTCCAGGTCAATCTGATTAGAAGGTTCCACCTGGGCTGTCCATCTGGGGTCCCTCTGAGGTTGAGTGGTGTTTGTTTTGAAGTGGGAAAAACTGAATCACCTTCATCAGCCGTTCCTGGTGAGGGGCAGGACACTGCAGTTTCTTGTATCTCTCCCCAGCTGAGAGTCCAGCCTAATACTGTGACGCCTTAGGATTGGGTGGAGGTGGCTGAATTCAGGACAAGACCAGCTTGCTATCTCTCACTAGAGAGGTCTTCAGAGTCTCTGGCTACAGCTCTGAAAGGGACCTTTGTAAGGCTATAGGGGAAAAGTCACAACCACAAGCCTCAGCTCCTTGGTTAAGGGTGGGTTAACTCTACTTCCTGGGGCCCCCAGTTCAATCTTACCCTACAACTTTTAATTGCTAAATTGCAGTAAATACTCATGGGACAGAACCAATGGAAGAACCCTGACAACATGAATAATCAGAGTAGATCAACTCCCCCAAGGAATGACAAAGGAGATAAAACAGAAGATGCCATTCATAGAAAAATGGCTTCAATATCACAAATAGGATTCAGAATATGGATGGAAAACAAGATGAATAGAATAAAGAAAAGCATGGAAATAGAAATATAAAAAGTAGTTCAAAATTTATCTCAAGAAATCAGTGAATTCAAAGACAAAATCACCAAGGATAAGGACAAAATGAGAAAACAGATAGAGCTCAAGGAACCGAGAAAGTTATTTGAAGAGCTTCATAATACAGTATAATCCCTTAGTAATAGAGTTGAGCAGGCAGAAGAAAGGATCCCTGAAATTGAAGACAAAGCTTTTGAACATGCCCAAATGCTGAAAGAGGCAGAGAAATGGAGAGCAAAAACTGATGATTCCCTGAGGGACTTGTTGGACCACTTCAAAAAATCAAACATTCATCTTATATGAATTCCTGAAGGAGAATAGGATGGTCCTAAAGGCACAGATGCTTTACTCCAAGATATTATGGAGGAGAACTTCCCAAGCATGGAAAAACATACAGAAATTCAGATAGTAGATAGTTTCAGAACTCCAGCAAGTCTCAATCCAAATAAAGCATCTTCTAGACACATTGTAATTAATTTTGTCAAAGTTAATATGAAGGAGAAAATTCTGCAAGCAGCCAGATATAAAAAAAGCATTACCTACATGGGGAGGAATGGGAAGGAATACTAGAATGACTGCAGATCTCTCAGCCAAAACCTTTCAAGCCAGATGAGAATGGTCATCAACCTTCAATCTCCTAAAACAAAATAATTTTCAGTCCAGGATCCTGTATCCAGCTAAACTGAGTTAAATTTGTGATGGAGAAATCAAATACTTCACTGACATACACATGTTGAGGAAATTTGCCATAACTAAACCCCCCTCCAGGATATTCTCAGAGCTATTTTCCATAAGGACCAGCACAATGGTCTCCCATGAAAATAAACTCCTCAGAAATAGAACAAAACCTAACTCCCACAAACTTTTCACTATAATGGTGAAAAGATTAAAAATATCCACTGAACCTTTGAAAAACATGACACCTAAAACATTACCATGCCTATAAATTATCTCAATTACTTAAATTGTCCTCTAAAGAGGCACAGGCTGGCTGAATGGATACAAAAACTCAGGCCAGATATCTGTTGAATACAAGAGTCTCATCTTACCTCAAAGGATAAAAGGCACTAAGGGTTAAGGGATGGACATCTATAATACAGGCAAATGGAAACCAGAAAAAGCAGGGGTTGCAATTTTATTTGCAGATACAATAGGTTTTAAACCAAAAAAGATAAGGAAAGAAAAGGATGGACACTACATCTTATTAAGGGAAACACTTAACATGAAGAGATTTCAATATTTAACATTTATGCACCCTACCAGAATGCTTCTCAATTTATAAAGCAAACCCTAACAGATACGAACAATTTGATATCTTCCTGCACTATAATAGTTGGAGAATTTAACACCCCTTTAGCATTTCTGGATAGATCCTCCAACAAGAAACTAAAAAAGAAATAACAGACTTAAAACTTGACCCTAGAATGAATGGACTTAACAGACCTCCACAGAACATTTCATCCTAACACAATTAAATATAGATTCTTCTCATCAGCCTACTGATCATCCTCCAAAACTGATCATTTTGATCACTGTATCTTAGGATACAAGTCTAACCTCAGCAAATTTAAAAGAATAGAAATTATTCCTTGTATCTTCTTGGACCATCATGCAATAAAAGTTGAACTCAACAGCAATTCTAAAGAATAGAAATTATGCCTTGTATCTTCTCTGACCATCACAGAATGAAAGTTGAACTCAATGAGGATTAATACTCAAACTAAGCCATGGAAACTAAATAACCTTAGGTTAAATGATAGCTGTGTC
>CAUYRH010138525.1:0-20740 GCA_963574655.1 Perodicticus potto
CCAACTTTTTGATTTATTGATCTGTTGTATAATTCTTTTGTTTTCAATTTCATTTAATTCTGCTCTAATTTTGGTTATTTCTTTTCTTCTGCTGGGTTTGGGATTGGAATGTTCTTCCTTTTCCAGTTGCTTGAGATGTCCCATTAAATTGTTAACTTCCTCTCTTTCTGTTCTCTTGAGAAGGCTTGCAGTGCTATAAATTTCCCTCTTAGGACTTCTTTTGTGGTATCCCAGAGGTTCTGATAATTCGTGTCCTCTTTATCATTTTGTTTCAAAAATTTGCTAATTTCCTTCTTAATCTCATCTGTGACCTAGCTGTCATTCAGCACAAAGTAATTTAGCTTCCATGTTTTTGTATGAGTATGTATATTCCTGTTGCTACTGAGTTCAACTTTAATTGCATGATGGTCTGAGAAGATGCAAGGAATAATTTCTATTCTTTTAAATTTGCTGAGGTTAGATTTGTGACCTAAGATGTGATTGATTTTGGAGTATGTTCTGTGGGCTGATGAGAAGAATGTGTATTCAGTTTTGTTAGGATGAAATGTTCTGTAGATGTCTGTTAAATCCAAATGTTGAATGGTTAAGTTTATATCTAAAATTTCTTTGCTTAGCTTCTTATTGAGGGATCTATCCAACACTTCCAAAAGAGTGTCAAAATCTCTGGCTACTATGGAGCTGGAGGAAACCAAGTAGCTCATGTCTGTTAGATTTTCTTTTATAAATTGAGGCACATTCTGGATGGGTGCAGAAATATTATAATTGAAATCTCATCATAATGAGTATTACCCTTAATAAATATGAAGTTACCATCATTATCCTTCCTTACTTTTGTTGGTTTAAAGCCTATTGTACCTGAAAATAAAATTGCAACACCTGCTTTTTTCTGCTTTCCATTTGCCTGGAATATAGATGACCTTCTCTTCACCCTGAGTCTACATTTATCTTTTCAGGTAGGATGAAATTCTTGTATGCAACAGATATCTGGCCTGAGTTTTTGTATCCAGTCAGCCAACCTGTGCCTCCTTAGAGGAAAATTTGAACCATTCACATCAATTGAGAATATTGATAAACCTGGTAGAATTTGGCATATTGAGTTTTTTGAAAGTCCAGTGGACAATTTTAATTCTTTTGCCACTGTGGAAGTTGGAATTTGATCAAAAGTTTCTGAGTGAGTTTACTTTTGTGGTGAAGGATTACAGTGGTCATTGTGGAGGATAGGTCTGAGAATATCTTGGAGAGCTGGTTTAGTTATGGCAAGTTTCTTCAACATGTGAATGTCATTGAAGTATTGAATTTCCCTATCATAAATGAAACTCAGTTTAGCTGGATACAGGATCCTGGGTTGAAAGTTATTTTGGTTTAGGAGATTAAAAGTCGATGACTACCCTCTTCTAGCTTGAAAGGTTTCAGCAGAGAGATCTGCAGTCATTCTAATATTCTTCCCCTTGTAGGTTATGGTTTTATTACCTCTGGCTGCTTTCAGAAATTTCTCCTTCATATTAACTTTAGTGAAGTTAATTATGATGTACCTGGGGGATGTCTTATTCAGGTTGAATTGTGCTGGGGTTCTGAAACTGTCTACTATCTGAATTTCAGAATCTTGGCATGTCTGGAAAGTTGTCTTTCATAATTTCATGAAGAAGAGCCTCTGTGCCTTGTGAAGAAACTTCATCGCCTTCAGGGATCCCTATAAAGCGAATATTAGTTTGCTTTGAATTATCCCAGAGCTCTCTGAGAGAATGATCCATTTTTGCTTTCCATTTCTCTTCCTCTTTGAGAGTTTGGGAGAGTTCAAAATCTTTGTCTTCAATGTCAGAAATCCTTTCTTCTGCTTGCTCCATTCTGTTACTGAGGGATTCTACTATATTTCTCAGATCTCTGAGGGCTGTAAATTCTTGTCTCAATGTGTCAAAATCTTTGATGATTTTGTCTTTGAATATGTTGAATTCTTGAGACGACTTTTGAAATGCTCCTTGAATTTCTAATTCTAACTTTACCTCTAATCTTATTTACAATCCAAATTCTGAATTCAATTTCTGACATCTCAGCCATCTGTTTATGAATGGGATATTCAGTTGTGTCCACCAAATTGTTCCTTGGTGGGCATTGATCTACTCTTGTTATTCATGTTACCAGAGATTTCCCACTAATTCTGCCCCATGATTATTTTACACTGTTTGGCTAGATGACCAGATAAGGAGAAGTTGGTTTGGGGGCTATAGGAGTAGTGATTCGCCAGCCCTTTGCCCAAAAGCTGTGACTGGTGTTTGTACCTTTTCCCCTAGAGCTTTGCCAAGGCCCCGTACAGTGCTATGGCCTGAGAAAGTGGGGACCTTCTTGGTATGGTGAGGCTAAGTGGCTCTGTCTTTTGTTCAGCTCATCTCTGTCCTACCCTAGTGAAGCAGTTACCCTGGGTTGAAGTCTCAACAATGGAGAAATGTCAGCAATTAAGTCACCCCGCTCCCCACAGGCAACAATTGGAAAAGGAAAATCAAACCTTGCCATAACCACACACGCTGGGTAACACTTTGGATAGTCCTTGGGCGATTGGCCCAGTTCCAGAGGTCCAAATCAATTGTTCCAGTCAGCACCGGTCTCAGGTGGGAGAGTTCAAAAGGTCTCTGGCAACTAGATAAGAAGGGTCTGCTAGAAGCTCAATTATGACTTGCTCTGGTGCTCCATGAGGTCAGAAGGACCCACCCAGCAAATAAATTAATCTGGGAAAGTTGATGCCCCCTTCCCCACCTTGCACCTCTGTCACACCCAGTCACTGGTAACCCCGCAGGGCTATGACCCAATTCCCTCCAATTAGCAGATGCTCCAGGGGTTTGCACTTGCCTGAGTCACAGGGAGATCTATGTCTTCTCAGCCAGGCCACCGCTCTCTGCCACTATCCAGCAGGGGGAGGTGAGTCCTGACAACCTCAGTCACTTAATGGAGGCTAGGGCAGTCCACTCAGTTCCAGTCCACCTTCCTGATTGATGTTGCTGACAGAACAGAACAACTTTGCAGAATTTGTTTCTGTCTTTGCTATATTCTCCTGTGGATCAGCCACTGTTGGAGTTCCCAGAAACTGCGACTCAGCCCCGGTCTGTGCCATTGCCCAGTCTCGGCTGTAGTCTGTATTGGAGCAGACGTAGTTAGAATTCACACTCAGCTGTCTGTTCCAACCTCTGCCTGCTCGCCTTTGTCTCAGCTATGATCCCCTGAGGGCCAGGTGCATCTGAGGCTCAAGTAAAGCAGTCCCCTGGATCAACCCCTCCCTGGGAGTCTGCTTTCTCTGTGCGCACATATTCTAGTCCCCATGCTCCACCCAGGCTGGTACCACCTCAGGTACAACCTTTACTCCTGGGGCCTGTGTTTCTGTCCCAGATCTGTTCAACCAGTGGCTGTACCAAAGAAGATGCCCCGCTTCCTCTGGTTGCCCAAAGAGACAAAATATTCCCAGTGGTGTGAGCTCTACTGTTCCCTCCCACTGTGGCTGCTGCTCTGTGCCTTGGGGCACCACCTCTCCTGTACAGCTCCCTCTCAGTTGACCATCTTATCTTTACTCATGTGCTGCAAAATCAGCACAGATCAGCAACAGCCCATGCCCTGTCCACACCTCTCGAGAAAATGCCCAAGAAGCTGGACTCCATGGGGGACAGGTTTCCAGACCTTGGGGTGAGAATGGAGGGGATTGCTGGGAGTTCAAAATTTCAGGTAGAGAATACAGTTTTATACAGCTTTATGCCTGGCAGGAGAGTGCCATGGCACCCTAGTAGGGGAAGGAGGTCCAGTTTTTAGAGCGTCTCTCCCGTGGGATAAAATAGGAGGATGTTTGAACTCTGTTTGTTTGTTTGTAGAAAGTATACTGCGAGCCATTCTCATGGGGGATCAGACTCCCTTCTGCTTGGTGATGGATTTTGTACCTATTGTTTGTATCCTTGGGGTTGCAGCTCGCCTCAGCAGGTTTGATGTGCATTCTTCAACCTTCACTCTTGGCTCAGTTCCAAACCATCAGCTTTTTTTGCTAAACATCTGTCCTTTAACTTTCCTTCTGGATGGGAGCCTCTGTGGAAAGCTGGCTCCAGTCGGCCATCTTGCCTCTGCCTAAAAGATTTATTTTTAATCAGAATGTTTTTGTCACCAAGAGATGTGAATCTGGGCCAACAGTGAGTGTAGTAGAGAAGATCCCCAGTGGATCTGTTCTTCCTGGGTGTTCCCCTCTTGTCTTCCTATATCCTAAAGGGCCTCAGGTCTCTGGTGAGAGCAGATGTGCTGGGAGTCCATTGTGAGGAAGCAACAGCACCCAGAACTGCCTGGTTCAGCCAGGGCTAAGGGCAAATTTCCCAGACGACCTGCTTCCACAGCAACTGGCCTCCCCTAACTATGGCCAAGAATGAAATGGTGGCACTGTCTGCTTGGACAGCTCTTTAAAACACTTCATGTTAGTCTATGTTTTGTGCTCAGAAAAGTTTTCTCTGTATGACATCCTTTCCTTCTCAGCGTTTCTGGAAGATGCACAGATTCCAAGGAACTTTGATGGAGAAATTAGCACCCTTGATTTTTGTTGGTACCTCTGAATTTTCTGGGTGGGCAGCATCTCTTACCAGGGTGGAACCTGTAACATATTGTGAATCTCACTATCCTGACTGCTGTGTAGTGACAAGTTACTCTTGTCAGCTGGCAGAGAGGAAGACAGTCTCACACAGGGGTGGCAGCATACAACACATGTAGGATGCAGGCAGACAGTGGCATAGCAGGGCTCTGAGTCAGGGTCCCTGACTCCTGGTGCCGGGTTACTGTCCCCCTCCTTCGATAAGCACAGGACACCATGCACCCAGCAGGCCTGGCCTCACACCGAGCCTGCACACAGCACTGCATCTGAAATCTGCCTACAGCTCCTCTGTGGGTGAACGACGGCTTCCCAGGAGCATAGGACCATCTCTACCACATCCACACCCAGTGCCCTGGGGGCTCTGCTCCCTCTGCCTGGTGGGGGTTCTCCAGCTTCCCCAATCATCCAGGGCATTCTCAGAGCCCGTGACCCTGTGCCAGATCTGACCTCACCAGAGTGACTGCCACCAAGATGCTGTCCCCCAAGGGCCAGGAGAACAGCAAGGCCCAGTCACATGGCACCTGTTCTGAGTTGTCTCCTGTTCACTGTGAGCACAGAGCCTGCCTTCCATCCCCTTTCAAGATCACCAGCATCTCTCCCACTATCCTCCTGCTATACTTGCTGACAGCAGAGGATGCTGCTGGCTTAACCTTAAGGCCTTTTTGTTCATGAGGAACTTGTTTCTTTGTTTCCTTGGGGCCTGTAACTGTCCTTTATAGAAGGTGATTGTACAGGGTTTAGCTCTAACAAGGGCCTCTTGAAAAAGCCTCCAAGACCCTCTTGCTTATGGTAAGGAGTCAGAATCTGATTCTGGACTCTGACAGCAGAGTGGTCAGTAGCTCCTTTCTGCCCTGTCCCTACTCCTGGCTGAAGTTGGCTGCCCCACAGTCCTCCTGAAATCTGTCCTCTTTAGCCCTGCCCTGGGCTCCAGGACCCCTGCAGTGAATGGCACTGGGTTCTGCCTGGATAAGTGGCTCTGTCCCCTACAGGTTTTATGGCATTGGAGCGGCTTCCAGCGTGTGCTACTCAGGCATAGTCTCAGCTCACGGTTATTTTTTCAGGGGTCAAAAGGGTTGACCTCAGAATTGCTTCCCTGCTGACTGTGTGCTTAGGAGTTGGTGTGTGCTAGCAGAGCACAGCTCAGAGTTAGCAGGCACTGGGTGTTCCTATGTGTCCTTTTGGGGTTCTGTAGTTTTCAGCAAGGACTGGAGGGTAGCAACCCACCTGGCCAGCACATCCATGCTCTCTCCAGTGTTGCAGTGGGCAGCTCCCCAGGTGCTGGACTTAGTGCCCAGTTCAGGTACCTGCAGAGGCACTAAGAGCAGGAGGGGTTAAAGGAGGGAACACAGGGACACACATGGTTAAACGCTTGTCTCTCACAACAGGCCAGTAAGTAATTTTACAAGACAGGGCCATGCATCGTTAAACTCCTCCCTCTTACAACAGGCCAGTAAGTAACATTATAAAACAGGTAATGAATCAAATGCTAAGATGCCAGATGGCAAAATCAGCAATATGAACATAAACTCACTTGGGAACTAGTGTACCTAACTGTCCCTTTCATTCATTTTGTAATATTTTAATGGAACATAATTTTGGAGTAGGGCATAAACTTTGGAAACAGCAGAAATTTTTAAGATTGAATTCAAATTCCTACTTGTCAGAAGACAAGCTTGGGGACCTGTAGTAAAGTTTGTCTTAATAGGAGCAGGTATCGTCTGAACTGTGTGACTAGTGAGCCTGAGAGTTGACCTGAACATGAGCTTATGTGGCGTTCAGCCTGCATTCTCCCCTATAAAGTGTTTGATTACAAAATGGCGCAGAAACACAATGATAAACAACAACAATAGCTATTTCAGAGAACAGAGTGAATCAGACAATATGAATATTCATTTCACAAAGTATAAAACCCCACAAATACAGAGCATTTTGAAAGCACTAGTCATTTATCAAAAACTTTTTTCCTCATTAATTTTAAATTTGAAAAGGACAATGGTCTATACCATCTACTCAACCTGAGCACACAAGACAGAAAAGCTGGGCATCTGATTGGTGTGGTAAGGTGTCTAGCTAGCATATTTCCAATTCTCTTCACTCTGGCTTTCAGGAGAGCAGAGCAGCTTGGAAGATCCAGCCAGCTATTCCAAAGTATAGGAGTGAGGGGAAATGTCCCCTTTCTCCTGAAACTTTGCTGGAAGAACAACTCACAAGTAAAGCAGATTAATAATAAGGAGTGTATTACCATGCAGAGGGGTCAAAACACTGAGTGATTACCCAGGATCTCAGTGGGAGCCACATATTCACATATTTTTATATACTCTTTTTAGAGGAGTAGGGTGGGGAATATAGGTAATTCCATTTATGGGCAATAACTGGCATCTAGGGAGTATTAATGGATGGGGGAAACAAGTTGACATTAACCTGAGACACAGGCATATGTTTACTATGACTTGGGGCAGGTCAGATTATGTTCTTGTTCATCTTTTCTGCAATATATTGAGATAGCAGGTAGGGGATGGGTCCATCTGGTTACATGGATAGAGGTAAAGACCCTTCCAAGAGCTTGCCAGTCCAGAGGATTTTAGTTCAAAGCACATTTTATGCCAAGTGTAAGCAGGATGGGGACTGAAGGCCCCATTCTTGACAGGAGAGGGTACCCCCAGAAAAAGGGAAAATTAAAAAGTAAGATGAAGGAGTCAGAACAAAGAAAAGTCAGATAATTTATGTTTAAGCAAGCCATTGCTAAATTTGTTTTCTGAACAAGTTTCTGGCCTTTTCTGAAACTGTGGCCTACTGGGGATACAGCTTACACAAATACCCCGCTGAGTCTATGAACACTCTGAGGAAGGTAATGGCCATGAGAGAGATTATGACAAGACCCGAGATAGATACATCTTCTAGGTTGTTTCCTGCCCATTAAACAGACAAAGAAGATACCCATTGTGGAGATTTGCATTTGGCTGTGGCAGAGACCAAGGGAATAGCTCGAGCCCTGAGATATGGGCAAGAGGGCTTAGCATCCCTTATTGCAGAGGAAAATCCTCTCTGGTGGTGACAAGAGGAAGATGGTTCTCTCCCACCAATTCCTCAGAGATTAATGGCAGTAGTGTTTTACTCCATAGTGAACTAGCAGAGTTTAACACCTGTCTAGAAATCTGTGTGTGTGACTCCAAACAGGAGGCATCCTCCACAGAAGGCTCAAGTTCCAGATTCCTCAAAACTGCTCAAAATCCTTAAAGTTAATAATCATTACAATAGGAGTTGGTATGCTCAGTCAGAGAAACTGCTGCTATTTTTGTTCCCTTCCTCAGCTCACCACCTGAGCAGATAGATTTCAATAAAAGCTGAGTGGAACAGAGACTTGAAGCCACTTGCCAGAGCCCATGAACGGGTGGTGGTCCCCTGAGCTCCCACCTTTGAAAATTCTATTCTGTGTCTTGTGTCTCTTTCCTTATCGTTCTTCCTAACTTTATATTTCTACAGTTGGTCACACTAGTTCTACACGTCTTAGTGGACCCTGCCCCCAGGGTGGGACCCCAACACCAAGGAGTCACATTATAGGGTGAAATTTCCTAAGCTCCTTTAAGACTTAGTCTCACTTATCATTTGTATATTTCTTATACAGTTTATCAAATAAGCCTAAAAATTATATTTCTACAAAATGAGAGGTTAATTTTAAATGTTTTCCTGGGTCCCAACTCAATTCTTGGTTAAAGGGACTTAAATTAGAGTTAGATTTGGGAAAAGTTTTTCAGACATATTAAAAAGCTCAAATACTTGATCAGAACATAATCACGGGTCACTATAAAATCAGTTAGTCATTTCACCAGAGGGATAATGAAAACACTTGAAAAGCAATACTTGATGTTACCTTCATATGCAAACTACCTTTTGAAAGCTCACTTTTCCAAAGTGATAAAAACCCAAATAAAAGCTACATAGAAAATTATCTTGATGAAATCTAAATTCTTCGTTTTTTTAGTCTAGATACCAAAAAACTAAACAAACAAACAAACAAAACCAATGAAACAATCTTTTGCAGAATGACTATTTTTCCTAAGGGAAGCTCATTTAGATAAGCTGAACATCAAAGCTGATGAAAAGGCTGCTTGAATTTAATTAGACACAGGAAGAATGTGTCTAAGGTTATAAATGGACACCACATTATAGAGGAACACACCTGCAAACAAGGGCCTAGTATCCTGAATACACGGCTCTCAGTAATAGCATGAAAGTTCCTTAAATTATGGAACAGTTCATACATGGCAAGGAAGCCTAGGAGTACAAACCAAGGTATACTGAAGGAAACATTGCGTTTCTGGGCATTTTAGTATCAGACTGTAACAGCAGAGTTAGAATAGGATATAAAGTTACAGGACCCCGATGAAATAGGTGAAGGAGACCATCATCATCTCAGGAATTCTGCAAAAGGCAAAAAGTATGACTGCGAATCATGTGCAGTGAGATAGAGCACAAGCTGAACTTTTGAGGTATGAGTTGGAAAATTTTCAAAAGCAAACATCTACCTCAGTAAATGATATTATGATTTTAAATAAAGAGGGTAGCATTTTTTAACTTAAAACTTGCAAAATTAAATAGATCTTTGGAAGAAGATGGCTGTTAAAAAACTGATTTTAGAATTAAAAATTATAACCTCTTACAATTTTATCAAGAGGAGATTCATACTTCCTGAAAACCTCGCTATTTTAAATATTGGAGAGCAGAGACCGTTCCTGGTATTAGTGGCCCCATCCACACCAAAGTGTAATTAGAAAAACAAATCAATAATTTTATATTTTCTGATTAATATGAGGGTAAAGATGATTAGGGCACATTGTTTGCATTTGTTAGGTAAAATCCAAATTGTAGTCAAACCCTTCACCCAGCAGGTGTGCTGTGTATCCTTATATTATGCCCACAATTTCCTTCCCTTCTTCTTCCATTTAATTGTGTTGTTCTCTCATGTGGGCATGTAGTGAATTGTTCATCTACTAGTTCCATATTAGTATTCAGTCCATGGAATGTTTGCTTTTGATTCTTTACTAAGGGCAATACTCTTAAACTCCCTCTAAGTAAATATAAAGATGTAAAATCTTCTTTTCTTATGGCTGAATAGTATTTGATGGTATGCATATACCACAGTTTATTAATCCATTCATGGGTAGATGGGCACCTGGGTTCGTTCCACATTTGGGTAATTGTGAATTGACCTGTGATAAACATTCTAGTGCAAATGTCTTTATGATAAAATGATTTCTTTCTTCTGAGTAGATACCCAGTAATGGGACTGTGAGATCAAATGGAAGGTCTACTTTTAGCTCTTTGAGAATTCTCCATACTTCTTTCCATAGATGTATTAATTTGCTTTCCCCACCATCAGTGTAGAAGTGTTCCCTTCTCTCCACATCCACACCAGCATCTGCATCTGCAGCTTTTAAACTTCGTGCTGTGGGTCATTCCCACTGACTGAGGTGATATCTCAAGGTGATTTTGATTTGTGTTTCTCTGATGATTAGGAATGCTGAGCATTTTTCATGTGCTTTTTAGCCATTTGTTTATCTTTAGACAAGGTTCTGTTCTTGTCTGTTGCCCACTGATAAATGGGATTGTTTGCTCTTTATTGTTGATTATTTTGTGTCTCTGAAGATTCTAGGTATTAGCCCTTTGTCAGATTTGTAGCAGGCAAATACTTTCTCCCATTCTGAAGGATGTCCGTTTGCTTTAATTGTAGTGCCCTTAGCTGTTCAGAAGCTTTTGAAGGTGATCATGTTCCTTTTGTTCCTTTTGGAGTCTTCTGCATAAAAGCTTATCCCAGGCCAATAAGGTCAAGAATGTTTCTCACACCTTCTGGAGTTTTTTCATTTCTTTTCTTACGTTTAGATCTCTCATCTTACGTGAGTCCACTTTTGTAAGCAGTTGGAGGTGTGGATCCAGTTTCAGTTTTCAACATGTAGCTAACCAGTTCACCCAGCACCATGTATTAAATAGGCATTCTTTTCCCTAGTGTTTGCTTTGTTTGGTTTATCGAAGATAAGACGGCTATATGCAGTTGGTTTCATCTCTAGGTTCTCTATTCTATTCCACAGGTCTATGTCTCTGTTTTTATACCAGTATTATGCTGTTTTGAACACTCTAGCCTTATAGTGTAACATGAAGTCTGGTAATGTGTTGCATTCAGATGGGCTTTTATTTCTTAGAATTGCCTTGGCTTTTTGGGTTTTTTCCTCATTCCCATATGAAATTAAGTTTCAAGTTCTTCAAAATATGACATCAGTGCTTTCATGGGGATTGCCTTAAATCTGCAGATAGCTTTGGGCAGTATTGCACATTTTTACAATGTTGCTTCTTCCTAGCCATGAGCATGGTATGCTCTTGCATTTGTTAATGTTTTCTGCTTCTTCTTTTCAGGATTTCATAGTTCTCTTTGTAGAGGTTCTTCATGTCTTTTGTTAGGTATATTTCCAGGTATTTCATTTTCTAGGAAGGTACTGTGAATCATAATGTGTCTTTGATTTTATTCTCACCTTGATTGTGATACATAATAATCACAATATATTGATATATAAAGGCTACTCATTTGTGGACATTGATTATGTATATCCTGACTCATTACTGCATTTCTTGATCACTTCTGGGAGGCCATAATAAGTCCCTGGGGATTTCTAAGTATTCTATTATATCATCAGCATACAGCAAGAGCTTAACCTCTTTGTTCCCATCTAATACTCTTGATTACCTTCTCCTGCCTGATTTCACTGGCTTGAACTTCCAGCACTATGTTGAATAATAGTATGGATTGTGGGCATTCTTGTCTGGTTACAGTTCTAAGTAAAAATGTGTTCAGAGGGAGTGGACCAAGATGTCAGACTAGAAGGATCTCTTTGCCTGCCTCTCCTAGCACAGCAGGGGGGAAAAAGAGAACTCAGTCATATTGGACATGGGGAACCTCCCTGGAGTTGTGCTCCGGGAGAACAGCGAGGCAGTAATGGACCACAGGAGATATAATGGGAGCTGTAGCTGTAGGGGACGGATTTATTAGGCCTGAATTATAGTTTTTTAACCCTTCACCCTTATTCTTGTTTTGTCCTTGTAGGTTAGATGCGTTTCTTGAAGGCAGCTTATACTTGGCTTGTACCTTTGTATCCAGTCATCCAGCCTGTGTCTCCTCAGTGAGGAGTTAAATCCTTTCATTTTTTTTGAGAGAATGAGTAAGTGCGGTGAATTTCTATTAATCTTATTTTGTGCTTAGATTTATGACTTGCTCCATTGTGGAACCTAGGCTTTTGCCCTTTAGTTCTGAGTGTCTCATCTTGGTTGGTGGTCCATTGTGGTGGTGAATGTACAGATAGGGTCTGAGTAGTAGCTGCAGAACTGGTCTTGTTATGGCAAATTTCCTCAATGTTTGGCCTCAGCAGGGGCCAATCTGTCTGATCACTAAAGAAAAAGGGGGTGGATTGGCTGTGGCACCTGGTGACTACAGCCAATATTGCTGGCTATTCTGTGAGGTAGCAGGGGGACCTTGGGAAAGGTACTTTGGTTCAGAAACACTATGTCTCTCATGCTTATGGCTCTCTCTGATGAGGTGTGATATTCTATTGTTTTCTGGCCATGCAGAACTCCCAATAGGGGAAAGAGTCTTCTTAGCCTTCTCTGTAGCTCTGGGTTCCTCTGACTCTGGTCTGCTCTGTAACTGTCTGCATTCTCTCCCTTCTTTCTCACCTGTATCTTCTCAGTTTGTGTCAGTGGGATTGTAGGATGCTTTAATTTCTTCTCCCTATGATCTACCCCCTAATTTCAACTGTTCCAAATTCACTTCAGTCCAATTGGCCGCCTTCTGGATGAGAACTTCTTATGAAAGTTGCCTCTAGTCAGCCATCTTGCTCCCCTCCTCCAAAGAAAGAAACAATTTCCCTCTTATCCCAGTCAGCTCAATCTCATATAAAACTTCCTGCATAAAGCTGTGTTTATGAATCTTCCTCAAAATCTTTATAATTTTTGTCACTTCTTGAGGCCTTACTTTTAGTACATTTTTAAAATTTTGAAATGATAAATTATTTAATGTTAGAAGAAAAGTTTACCACAAAACATTCTTTTTCATGCAAAATTGTTTTTTAAACAAATTTCTGTTGTGGGTAATGGTCTAAATATATTACAGTATTTTATTGAATTTCAGAGGCCAAGAATGAACTTATATTTCTTCAGAAATTTTGTTTAATTTTCATCTTATTGGAAGTGACCCTGACATTTCATATTGATGTTTTAGTTAAACATAATTTTAATGTTTTAAATTACATGAGAAGTATATTTATGAATGTTTATTGCATTTATAACTACCTACTTTATTTTTAACAATTAGACACAGAAGACTTGTGAATATTGAGTTGCTAGACAGAGCAACTCAGTATGTCATGTCTTTTTAAAAATTTAACCAATTTTATAGCTTGTAAATGTCACGTGTTTACTTAAGTAACACCTCAAAATTAAATGTTTGTGTATTCTTTTGTTAACTCAGAATACTCAGGTATTTTTATTGCCAACATTGTCAAATTAATCTTATTTATTAAGGAATTATATTAAAATATCAGTTTGTTTTAGGCTGGAGTTATAGGTCTATGACTTTCAAACATATTTCAGAGGCAAACATAAACTTGTCTGACCAGTATACCTAGGCAAAAATGTTTATTGATAATTTTCAAGACATTTCTAATTTTATTATGTTAACAATTTTAAAATCAATCAATTTATCAAAGATTTACTCAATTCACTTGTCATGATAAATACATTTAGGTTAATTATGATACATTTTTAAATGAGCTGTCATTTATTTAAACCATTAGAATATAATTTCTTAAGGAATTTCTGCCTGAATGCAAGGCAATTTATTATGTACACAGAACATAACACATCATACAAGTCTATATGTACATGAACACACCTAAACATATATACATACACATAAATAAAGATCTTATAATTTTTCCTTTAAAATTTTAGTCATGAATTAGTAAAACATAAATTCAATGGCTTATGAAAAACTGTTGTATTAACATTATTTCTCTAATAAAATAGGATAAGGGTAAATTTCAGGACTTGCTCTTTTATATTAGCAATCATAGGAGCTGTGAATTCAATTTTGGATGAAGTAGTTAAAGTCAGAAATATACTGTATTGGACAAAGAATAGTTAACTTTGAAAAGGTGATTTTATTTGTGACAAGGCCTAAAACATAAGAGTTAGTCTAATGACCCCTGTACATTGTTCTCCTGGACTCCATTCTCTGCCCTGAAGAAGTATGGTGTCACTCCTCTTAGTATAGGAAGGGGTAGTTTTACGTGACAATTTTACTTATTTTTTTAAGACACAAAAAGAAAGTCATGATTTTTTAAAAAAATGTCTGTGGTGGCTGAACACAGTGGCTCACTCTTGTAATCTCAGAATCTGGAGGTGGGCAAGGAGGGAGAATTGCTTGATGTAAGGAGTTGGAGAACAGCCTAGGCAACATAGTTAGGCAACTTTATCACAAATATTTTCAAAAAGTATTTATACATGCTTGCAGCTGCCTATATTCCTACCTAGTTACTTGGGAGGCTGAGCCAGGAGTCTTGCTTGAGCCTAGGAATTGAAGGCTGCAGTGAACTGTGATTGCACCAATGCACTCCACTTGGGTTGACAGAGCAAGACCTGGTAAAATAAAATATACCCTCACACAGACACACAGATACACAAACACACCAGAGGGTCCCCCCAAAATGCATACATATTTTAATAAAGGAAAAACTGAACCCCATTACAGTTGTAAAACTCAATATCTGATAGTGTGAGTATACATGGCATTCGTGTACCTCCTTTCATTGCAGAGGTCACATGTGACTTGAGTGTTACAATTTTAACACAGTTTTTTATTTTGCCTCCTGTGTTTTGTTTTTTGTGTTTTTTTTTTTTGAGACAGAGTCTCACTTTACTGCTCCCAGTACAGTGCTGTGGTATCACAGCTCACAGCAACCTCAAACTCTGGGTCTCATGCGATCCTGCTTCATCAGCCTCCTGAGAATCTGGGATTATAGGCACTTGCCATGACATGGATCTAGTTTTTAGAGATGGGGTCTCACTCTTGCACACACCTTGAACAGACCTAAAATAAAGTAGGCATTTAACGGGAAGGACAATAAGACTTCTGCAAAGAGGGGGAAAATTCCATCATGTAAAGGTAGAGGTACAAACCTCCCTGCTGAGATCAACAGGAGAATACCCTGCCCAATAGCAGATTACCAATACAGGAGGGGCTACCAGCTATTGTGATTGTGTAAAGTAATAAAGCTAAATGTGCTAGGAGTTACCTTAAGACAGGAAGGAGAGCTGCTCTAACTAGAGGTCATGTTGGCCTGTGCCCAACCTGAGAGTCTTCCTCTGCGACCACCTGGAAAGGAAAGGGAAAGAGCACATGGTCATTGTATCTCAAGCCAGGTGACAATGAAACAGACCCCGGCCGAGAACATAAGGGTTATTTGACATTAAGCTCACCCTACCCCCAGATCACCCAGGCAATGCTGTAGCACCCTCAGAGCCTGCAGCTGGGCCAGCCTTGGCTGCACCTGGGAAGGAGGAGCTAAGGTTCAGGAATGTGTCTATATAGCCCCAGGCCAGCAGAGCTGAGCACACTACCAGAGGCTGGTGCCTCCTCCTGCTGAGCATGGGGGTGTCCAGAGCCTTCACCTTGGCACTGCTGCTCAGTACAGGTAAGGCAGAGCCCCTGGGTCCTTTTCCTGGGTCCCTTGTTGCTTCCCTGTTTAACCCTCAGGGATTTTGCGGTTTCCTTGTTGCATAGAAACAAACACCTTGGCTGATGGGCCTCAAGGTCTTCTCCTTCACAGAAAATGTCTCACTTGGATCCCAGACCTGGAGGAGGAAGGGACAAACGGGGCAATGTCCCTGTTGCTAGGCTGATGCCATCCTGATTACTGATCCTGTGTTCTCTAAGTCTTCTCCTGCCTGCCTCAAGTGGCATCTGTTGAGATGCTGCTGGGCCCACGCAGGGCTCCGCAACATTCACCAAGTGCATCAGACAGGGTCGTGCTGTGGAGGCTCTCCCAGTGGTGTAACCCATGGCAGGGTATGGGGAGGGGACCCTGCTTGGAATGCATTGGTGTGGCATCTGATGGGTAGCTGAGGTCCCTGGGCAAGCCAATAGTTGGGTGGAATGGGCTCCTTGTTGCCCCTGTAGATTGTCCACAAAATTGCAGGAGCAACAACACACCCAGCATCTGAAGGAGGCTGGGAAGGCCCAGGAGGAAGGAGGGGCACTGTCCCCTCAGAGACCTGGGTCCTGGAAATTGCATTAAATGCCCAAGGACTGGGCCCCTCTGACTTAGAATGCAGGTGGGGAGGCAGGGCACATGTGTCTTGGGGACAGCGTCTTGTCTCTGTTCCTCAAGTGCTCTCTAGCTCTGTTTCCCTCATTCACTCCCTCTCTGTCACTCCCTCTCTTCCTCTCTCCTGCCCTTCCTGAGCCCTCACTTTGTTCTCTCCTCACCTCTGCTCTCTGGCCCCGGTCAGGCCTTTCCAGCCTTGGGCGTTAGTCCTGCATTGCTCTCTTCTGCCATCACACACCCTCAGCAGGGGCTGCTCTGTCCCATGAGTCCTCCTCCCTGCCAGGATTCCTGTAGGACACCAGGCATGGTGTCATCTTGGCCTGCCCTGGTGAAAGGTTGCCACCCAGACTCTGATGCCTGTCTCCATTCTGTATGTGGAGAAGGGTTTATGCTTTTGCTGTAAATTGGAAGCAGCGGGGACTTAGTGACACTGGTCCTGGGATCATACTGCTGGGAGGGAGATGCTAATGTGCCTCACATCTCCTTTTCTTTGCCCAGTTGAAGGCAGGGGACAGAAAGGTGGGTGCCCTTGGCTTGTAGGTAGACAGGAGTAAATGCTGTGTGACACCACATGGCTCCTGTGATACTCAAATGTCAAAGAATGAGCCTGACAGTCCTGTTGGCAACCAGTGAACTAGAAACTGCCTGGAAACAAACTTAGGGTGAGTCAATATTTAAATATTACTAAGATGCCCCGTGAGGTGAGGCTTTATCTCATAGTCTGCATGGCTGTTTATGTAGTGACTGGTCAGGGACATCTTGTTCTCTCATCGTCAACTCTTGGACTTAAGAATCCAGAAGAGAGGACACCATGGCAGGTGTGGGCCCAGTCCAGAGATGTTATTCACTGTCCAGGCACTTTATGGATTTGCCTTGATGTCTGCTTAATGGACACTGAGATTGACATCTTGCAGAGCAGACCTGAAAGCCACCCCGGCTGTGGGGAGACACTTCCTTCCTCTGTGGAGGCAGGTACATCCTCTGGCCAGTAGAGGTGTGCTCCCAGGGCTTGGGTGAGCTTTATTTTCAGAATAGATTCTAGAGAATTCCAAAGAATACTAATTCACCTAATAGGAAAATTATCCAAGATGAGACATGAAAGAAGTTGCAAGAATGCAAGGTGACAGGCAGGTGTGTGGCAGGCTATCTGAGCTGGGAGCTGTGCCAGGGCACTGGGGTGCTCAACGTCCTGTTCCTCAAGGCCGTCATGATCAGGACACCCACTTTGCTGAGGAGCAACTGAAGTTAGGGGGACTGAACATCTTGCTGCAAGCTGTTCTCTTCTAATGCCAGCTAGAGCTGGGGTCATCTGATCTGAACCTGTGGGGCTGCCCCGTGTCATGTGCTGATGATGAGCCACAGTGCTTCATCAACCATGGGATGCCACCTGACTACACAGGTGCAAAGAGAAATAGAATCAAAGGACCAGCCCCCCAACCCTCCTTATGAAAAGGGAAGGTCAAGCCTGGAGGCTGAGTCATGCAACACCCACTTCCAAATGCACAGCTGTTACCAACATCTGCATTACCCAGGTCCCCACATAGGGTAAAGGCCTTAGGCATCTGTGAGAACTGACTCCTCAGATCTTTCCTGGGGAATGTCTTGGATGGATTCCCATAAGCAAAGACAAGAAAACTATAAATTCAGGTCTGAGGCATAAGTCTAGCTCCTGTAACTGAAGTCTGTTGTTCCTACATTGATCATGTTGATCACAGTTTCTCCTTCCTGGCACAGAACAGAGAGAGGAAGTTTCTTTCTTTCTACCCACTACCTGAGAACATCTGAATAATTGATTGTCCCTCTAGTCCTTTCTTCTCTTCACACCTTTACCTTACTGTATATAAAACATTGATTTCCCCAGCACTGATTGGGCCTCAGAAGAATGTATCCACTTGCCTCCCTGCCTAACCCCCTCTCATCTCTCCCTGTCTGTCTTCCTCTCTGGAATACTGAGTTCCCAAGTCCCTTTTGAAAAAGGACAGGTCTCAGATGCTTCTGTGCTCTGCCTTTCTCAGACTTCTTGTCAGACTTGGGCCTGATAAACCTTCACTGATGGAGATAGTTGCCTCAATCCCTCATTTTGGGTTGTTACAGCTCTCTCTCAGATCAAGTATTTAACTGGGGGTTTCAGAAAAATTTACAATGGCTTGTTTCTACCAATTGCAGATTTTATTCAATTGGTTTAATAAAACAGAAAATAGATTATTTAAATCATTACAGAAGTTACAACAGGAAATAATCAGGTGAGAGATAGAGTGGCTGACCTTCTTGGTTTTCCCTAATATATGGTTTCCTGGGACATGGAACATCATTGCTAATATTGGAAAAATCTAAAATAAATAGAACCGCAATGTCACTGGTGTCAGAGATGTGTTTTCTGAGTGTGCCCATACAGTGGGAAAACTGAACCTCAATGGATTGAAATTGGAGACACAGAGAAAGCAATGAGTGATCTTGTCTTCGGGTGCTGACAGGCAGACCTTCTCCTCTCTTCCCTCTGCATGGCCCAGGGTTGTTCCCAGGCATGGGGACAGTGATGCCATCTCCTCTGCTTATTCAGCTCTGTCCCTTGTACTGAAACTAATCATTGCATTGTGGTCATTTTCCATTCTTCTGCCCTGACTCATCCCTGAATTTGGCTTTTAATTTCTTTGTTCTTTGTGTCTTTCAGCCAAAACTAATGCAGAACCATTTGTCTTAGGTAAGTGCCAATAGGATTATCACCTCTACCCCTGTTCTCACAGAGATGATGGCTTTTATGTTGGACTCCAAATGGCTCCATTGGAAGGGTATGGACTGGGGAGAGCACTTGTTATGTCTGGTCCTGACACTGGATCAGCCTTCACATTCCCCAATCTCCACCTGCCCCCAGGGCTCCCCTGTGTTCTCCTTCCCAGCCCAGTGGGCCTCCCCTACCCTGCCCTCTACACAGCCTCCCCAGGCAAGAAAAGGACCCTGTCCACATGGCCTGTGTCACAGGAGGATAGAAGCCTCCTCCAAATGCCTGGAGTCTTTAGGGCTGTAAGGTGGCTCCTTTCCTCAGTCTCAGCCATGAGAGCATTGAAGGCTGAGACAATGCTGGCAGTGTGAAGGATGCAGGGAGAGGAGGAGGGTCTCTTAGGACTTGGTCGCTTGGTGATTAATTGATTCATGTTCCCAGTGAGCAGGATGTGCTGGGCACAGGCTGAGCACTTAACAGATATGGACACACCTGGCCCTGGATGAAGGTGCTGTTGTCATCCTCAGCCCCCAGCAGTGGGGCCTGAGAACTCATTGAGCAGGGCCCTGGAACCCCTCCTTCTGACCTCACAGGGATAGGGATGTGGGTTCTCCTTCTACTCAGCATTTGGGCCTCTTTGGCACAGATGTCTTCCCTATTTGCTATTTCATATGCTTCTTATGGGAAAAATACTTGAAAGCTGAAAACGTTCTGTTTTTCTGCCTAAAAATCCAACTATAAGGGCAGCGCCTGTGGCTCAAAGGAGTCAGATGCTGACCCCATGTGCCAGAGGTGGTGTGTTCAAACCCAGCCTGGCCAAAAACTGCAAAAAAAGTAAAAATAAAAAAAAATTAATAAATAAAAAAATCTACCTATAAGGTAGATGAAAACAAATGTTACATTGAGGGGCCATTAATTTCTTCTGTTTACCTATGGGGACAAACATGGAAATTTAATACGTGAAGGGGTCAGTTCAATGTGTGAACAGTTAATATGAGGCTACATTGTTTTGGGGGCTATCCACGTAGGATGTTTATTGTTGCCTTTGATCCCTGAGAGAGGCACATTGGCAAGTTTGGTCATGAATCTGTAGGGCCTGTAGGCCTTTTGATCTCTTGTGGGGCCTGGAGAGTGTGGGGGCCACTATAGAGATAAAATACGCAGGTTTATCAACTATCATGGAACAAAAAGTTGTCTGAGTTGTCTGGACCATCAAGGTGCATCCTTGGGATACAGTCTGGTTGTCACTTCTACCATTGCAGTGAGTGCTCAGCTTTCATTTCGCAGGTGTCGCTGTTGTTCCTGGAAGTGGGCGCATGCTTGCCTCCTGTTCACCCTGCACCATCCACCCCAAGAATCTGAAACACTATCCCACTCCATTCCTGCTCCCTGTTGAAAGCACCTACGAGCTCCCTGTTCTCTGGATAAAACTGCCTTCCCTGTCATCCTTGTCCATGTTTCACCATCTGGCCTTTCCTTTCAATCCCTTCTCTCTACTGCTCCCCCCATTCCCTCCTAGTTTGACCCATATCACACTGAGTTTTCTGGGCATAGAAAAGTTCAGCCTCTCTTGGCCTAGTCTTCCCCCTCCCCTTTGACTGGTTACATCTTTAGTCTCTTCCCGATGATCTGTTGTCTACTTGGGGCCCTCACTGTTGTGTGAATGCCTCCCAAGTGAGTGGTGAAGAGGAGGATAAGTCCTGCAATGAAATAGTCTGGGAATAAAGTGGACTACTGCACTCTCATGGCAAGTAGCAACATTTCCTTATCTTCCACCAACTTATATATCCATTACTGCACATACACACCATTAATTAATCAATAACAACATTTCTCAACATTGGTATCATGACTGCATCCAGCTCTGCCTGGCACCTAATAGTCTAACAGTTAACTGATATACATTCTACTACCTCATTTCAAAGTTACTATTTTAACTTTTTTTAAAAATTAAATCATAGCTGTGTAAATTACTTTACTTAAACCAAGATAAGAACTTTGGGGGAGAAGGTTGTTTGAATACCTGACCTTCTACTGGACCATCTGGAG